>RWGZ01001095.1:303699-317645 GCA_009725065.1 Utricularia reniformis
GTTGAATACACAAGCCATATTTGTTCTTTAGATACAACAAATGAAGGGAAACGTAAGGGAAAACAGAGAAAAACCGAAGGAGAGTCTATTGTCGCTCCCAAGTGTCCTTTTTATAGGTTTTTCTTGCTGTATAAACATTAGGATGTCGTTTTGTGCTTGTCCCATGTGGCTAGGTCGGCTTGTGTCGGGCAGGGCAGATGCCGGTCGTGGCTCTAGCTGGCTACGCGGCGTCAGACCTTTCAGCGCAACTTGCCGGCTGTCTCCAGACCAGGAGAGATTGTACAACTCTGTCAGACAATGCATCTGACAAGATTATCATAGGTTATTGTCGTATGGCGAGGGGTGTAGATGGCCCGAAGCGTAGTCCACGCGTCCTGGACCAATCGGTCCCGGTGAGGAGGAGAGCTCGTGATTTCATCGATCGATCCCGATCACTAAGATCGGACCTTTGGGCCCGACTGTTCTCATCAGACCGCCCATTCTCGTGGGCTGGATCCGAATCTCCAAGTTCGGCTTATGTCATTTGGGTTGGCCTGGCTAAACTTAGACCTAGCCAAGTTCGGGATACCGGATTCCGGAGGTCTCATCAACATTAGAATGATTAAGTTAACTCCCATATTAGTTGCTAGGGAAGAATTATAATACTTGTTATTTTAAGGAACAAAATACCATGACAATTACCTTTTCTACACCTTATATCAATTTTAAATTCTATATTTTAAATATCATGTGAAACTAACATGTAAAAAATATGAGAAAATGACACATTCCGTCTCCAAACTTTAATAGTTTTAGTAAATTTGGTCATTATAATTTGTAATAACATATTTAAACTTCAAATTTTAAGATTTTGATAAATTTAATCCTCTAAACTTGTATTATTTGACAAATCAAATCTCCTATATGGCAAAATCTATTCTCATAAGTTGATTTTGTTTGATGATCACAATGGTCAAAATTGAAAACTTTAAGGACCAATTATGTCATATAAACTAAACTTTGATGATTGATTTTACCAAAACGTACAAAATGTATAGATCGGTTTTGTCATTTTGATAATTTAGGGATTATAATTGTCACAATCATAAAACTTTATGAATCAAAATGGCTAAAATCATGAAACTATAAGGACAAAATTTGCTTGTTGTCCCAAATATTTGATTTTTTGGATTTAAAATACAATTATTTGTTTCTATAAAACATTTGCCCCAATATCACATGATCTCAAATTTCTAAATTATTTCCACAATTTGTTATCCAACACCACGTATACTATTCGAACAATACATAATTTCCCTAATATAAATATAATTTGTGAATGATAGAATTATATATAAAATATTAAGTATTTTTCACCTATTTTTGCACATTTTCACCAATAAGACATGTTTTTCTGAAATATCCACTGTAAAAGTATGATAACTATACTTAGCTTGAATAATAGATTAAAAGTAAATAGTTTCAAAATGTGTTATTGATGGAACACTAAGTGGGTGTTCTGATTATGTTATTTTAATGCATTTTGATTATTATAATACATTTTTGTTGGTTTTATAGAAAATGTGTATCATTACATTCTAATTTTAACGAGAATTTATGAAATGCATTTTCAAATATGTAAATGAATGCAAAATTAAGATTTAACCTCATTCTGGAATTAATAATGCATTCTTGTATGTGTATGGACCAAATTATCCTTATCCATTACAATAATTAAAATCCTAATATTTATCTTTCTTTCTCCAAACAAAAGCACAGCTGCATCTTGAAACAATTCTTCACTTGCCGCAAAATACCGTAGATTAGTTGAATTCTCTGACTATTGTTTCATTTTATCTTAAAGTTTCGTGAAAATATGCGATATTTTATATGCAAATTAATTGTATTTTGTGTTTATTCTCGATTTTAATACTATTTTTTGTGAAATAATACTAGTTACATTGTTAAAAATTCAGTTTTTCTGGGTTCACAAATTATTATCTATTATGAGTTGTTTGAATTTAATAAAAGTACGTTTTGTGCTTTTATCCAATTAAATGGTAAAATTGTCTTTTATTTTCCATAATACATTCACGTTAACATTTTATATAGAATACTCTTCTCATTTTACAATTCATTATTTACTATCCAGAACACACAACCATTTACATTTTGTAAATACATTCTGACAATTCATTCTGAAAACATATTTACATTCTTATAATACATACAGAACACACCCTAAAGATAGGAAATTAATAAATTATCAAAAAAGTTGAACCTTGTATGGACAACATAAATTTATATATGATATTATTAAACTTATTACTATTAATATATTATTTATAGTTATTACATTTATATGAGAAAATGGGTCAAAATAGGTAAAAATTACTTAATTTAATTAACTATTAAAAGTTGGAAGTAACTATTTGACTATAAAACTGTTTGTGGGCACTTTGGCTTTATTGAAAGGACAAATAATAACATTCAAAAAGTTAGTGGATTAAATTTGGAATTATATCTCCCTTGATCCTTTGCCTAAAGTTTAGGCCATTGTCTTTTTATTTATTTATTTATATATTTCCCCAAAACTATAAGAGAAAATATTTTTAAATAGGGCGATCCACAAATTTGATTAACATAATTTCATGATTTTGCAATTTTTGTCATCAAAATACTTAAGATTGTATCACTTGTAAGTTGTGATCCTTAAAGTATAAATATGACAAAACAAATGGTACGTTTGAAATCGCGTTTGGTAAATAGCGGTGATGTGAGATGAATGTACTGTGCTGTGAGGTGAACTAATCGTGATTTTAAAAAACTGTTTTTGAAACAACGGTGCAGTGATCGTGATGTAATAAAATAACTTTTTCGCCCTTATTTTTAAATAATTGTTTATAACTTAAAAATTATATTTCATATTATTTTATGATAAATTCGTTATTTCAAAATTACATTTTAAAATTGTTATATATATTTTTATAGTTTGAACACATAATTGATAGAATATAAGAAATTATTGATCAAAATAATTTTTTTTAAAAAATAAACTATAATTTATCAATGGTAAAATTGACATTTGACGGATGCGTTCTGGTGGCCGTTGGTTTAACCCAGTTATGAACTCACCGATGTTTTCTGCGATCACACAAATGCAGTTATTAATGATGTTTGGTAAAAATATAATATAACTACAGTACGTTCACCCCACCGGACGGTGAACTGGGTTTCCAAACATCACCAAATCCTCATAATTTATAAGTTTTGGTAAAGGTACTCCCCATAGTCTCTAAGACATAATTAATCACCAAAATTTTCAATATTGACAATTATGATCTCGGCCAAAATCAAATTTTGGAGACATATTTATCACTTTAGGGATATGATTTTCCAAATGTTACACACTTGAATGGCATAATTTACTAAAACCTTATAGTATGAGGATTAAATATCAAATTTGCTAAAACTATGAAAGTTTGGACAACAAATGCGCTATTTTTTCAATAATATATGAGAAATAAAATGAGAAATAGAGTTTTTCTATCTTCACCTCAAACCAAATTTTTAGAGTTAAAATTTCTACTTCCATGGAAAGAAAACGAAATAGTTTTGGTGTTTTGAGAATACATAATTCATATTTCTAAAAAATAAAAAATAATATATATAAATTGCGCTAGACGAATATCCAATTTTTTATAATGATTGATACATCAAATATCGAACAATACAATATTTTTCGGGTTTTAGGGTCTAATCTAGGATTTTTTCGGTCTACCTTAAAAAATAATAAATGATTATTTTTTATAATACATAATTTTCGTACCAATATGAAAATATTGCTAATATTTCATTAAATTACAGTTTTCTACCCTGAATGATATGATAATGCGAGATTATTTAAGATGATATAGAATAATAAAAGTAAATTGATATCGTGTTAATCTTATATTTTTATTTTATTTGTCTAAAATTGATAGTTTTTAGAATTAAATAGGGATATGGCCTACGAATTAAATTGGCTGTGCCAGTAGAATTGTAAGTGATTGATGCTTGATCGGTGGTTGTGACTGAATTACTCATAGTGCGGTGGTTGTGACTGAATTAATGACCAATTATGGATCTTTTAAATTTGGTCGAAATTTTGGTGAATTTTTGTTTTATCGAAATAAAATTAATTTCGATCGAAATTTGTAAAATTGGACGAATAGAGTTTTTGTCGATCGAGTTTATTTATTATTTTATTAATATATTACAAAAATTTGATTAAATTATTTTAATTTTATTTTTTGATTTATAATAAATATTGATTTCAAATAAATAATTTTAAATTAAAATTTATACTTTAATTATCAAGAAAATAATAGTAAAAACTCATGAATTTGTGTTTTAAATAATGTGAACCAATGTTACTCAAAATTCTTATCATTTCTCTTAATTTCATTTTTCAGTTCCAATCCAAAATTTACCGGAAATTAAAACCTTGATAATTATGCTCTTACACAATTAGCATACCCCTTATATAGATAATGATCTTGAAATTTTTGGGAGTAATAAAAATAGTGTAGATTAATGTTCTCAAACCATATCATTAATTATCCGTAATTCTCATTAGATCATCGACTAATTATCAAATCGTTATTAAAACATCGTCGAGTATCATAATGAGAATTTGATAGTAAGATTCTTATTATCTTTCATGCCCTTAACGTGACACGATAATGCATTTGTGTGGAAAAAATCTTAAAAAATGATAATTGTATAAATGTGTTGTAAAATTAATGGAACTAAAAAGAATAAATATATTCATATTTTAATTATTGGAATTAAAAGCAAATTAATCATTTCATAAATCACAATTGTATCCTGATTAGTTTTAACAATTGCAATGAAATAACGATATGTTTAATGCACTTAACCACACCACAATTTTAATTATAGTCTATGCGACACCGATTCTTCAATTTTTCATATTTTTCTGTGTCGAGTCGGACTCTCCGACTCTTGACACTTGATACAAAACGACGTCGTTTTGATTTCTTCCTTAATTTAATTTTTTTATTCATCAGAAACGTATCTTATGTGCTTTCACGACTTTTTAATGTTGTCGATCTACTTATGAATTCTTCGTACAAACGATGATGGATAAAAAAGTGATTGTTTTTGGGAAGATAGTAGAATCAATAAACGATATTCATTTTTTATAAGTTAAATCTTCTTATATAATGAATTTATAAATATTTGTAGTTTTAAAGTTAACTTTATACAATTATCTACAAATTATAACAATTATTTTTTTTAATTTTACTTTTATTTAATAATCCGAACCGAATAGAAAATCTGACTCTTATATTCTTGCCGAATCGTGTCGTACCGAGCAGGTTGGACGAATCGATGCCACATAGATTATAGTTGCAAAACAAACCCCATAAAAATTGTAAAATTAGAAAAATAAGAGATGTTCATCCCTAATGGTAAAAAATAATTAAGACATTATACCAACCCATGACTAAAAAACAATATAATCTATTATTTGTCTTTGTTCTTAACAAGCAACCAAAAAAGATGATTCCAAATCATGCACTTCTCCCTTCTTACAACCCCTCCTCTACCTCACCAAGAACTCCATAGCTTTCTTCGTCATCCTCGTCTCTATAACCATTAGACCGATCCATAGATTCCGGGATTCTCACCGCGTCATTACCCACCGTTGGTAAATACGACATATAATCCGCATCTTCAAAACATCCCGCTTTTTCAAGAAGCTCAAGCATTGCTTCTTTCGATGTCTTATCGTCATCTTGTTCGGATATCTTTAGAATCGAAGCCACATTCAACGGCTTCGGAAAAAATTTCCTCGGTAATTCAGAAGCCACTGCATTATTCAGACAAGATAAAGCTTCAGTAATTCTATTGTTTTGTATATGATCTTCTGCAAGAAGCTCCCATGTTATTCCATTAACCTTCCCTCCTAAATCTAGCATATTGTTGAAGAAGGATATGGCTTTATGGGACAGGCCATTACGTATATACGCACCCAAAAGAAGATTTCCGATCCTCGGTTCGAAATTAGTCTTAACATTGAGCCATTCATCGTAAATCTTCTCTGCACCCTCGATATCATCCATTCGAATAAGAGAAGAGATTATCGTACGGTATCCCAAGTTCGGAATGAAGGAAAAAAGGCTCTTGTAAAGTGTCCATATTCGATAAACCTCATCTTTGTTACCAGCACCGCCGTAAAGACTAATGAGAAAATGGAATCCCGCACGATCTCGACCGGTTAATCGATTTTCAACTTTCTTTAGACATTCATAAGCCTTCTCGAAGTGACCTGATTTGATATACATAGAAGCCATTGAACTGAAAGTAGTCCAGTTCGGAGTAATCGAACGGTCCATTTCCATTTGACTGAAAACTTGCTCCATTTTCTGTATCGATCCTTGTGATCCACACGAAGAGAGCCAAATATTGTACGAATAAATATCCAACGAGATATTTTTCTCCTTCATTTCAGCAATAATAGACTCTATAAGATCATGCTCCTTTAGNTTATTGTAAGTTAACAGTTTATGTAACAATACACAATGAGAAAGGATAATGCCATTAATATCTTGTTTTTTCTGTGATAGGTTATGTGTGATGCTTATACGCCTGCTGGTGATCCGATTCCGACGAACAAGAGATACGATGCAGCGAAGATTTTTAGCAATCCGGATGTTGTTGCTGAGGAACCTTGGTATGGTATTGAGCAAGAATATACATTGTTGCAGAAGCAAGTTAAATGGCCACTTGGATGGCCGGCCGGAGGTTATCCCGGTCCTCAGGTACTCAGTGACTGAATCTTCGAATTCTTTAGCATTTCTGATGCTCTGAAGGGGCTTCATAACTTTGAATCAGGGTCCTTACTACTGTGGAATCGGAGCAGACAAGGCGTTCGGACGTGATATAGTCGATGCACATTACAAAGCATGTCTCTATGCGGGAATCAACATAAGTGGTATCAATGGAGAAGTAATGCCTGGCCAGGTAAAGTCTATTGAAATATTATCTTATAAATATTCTAGTTTATAAGAAAATGATATCATAAGTAATGTGTTTGATGTAGCTTTTTCAATGTGATTCATTTCTTTTATGGACTAGGTTACACCGATACTCTTTCGATCAATTGAATTTTGAATTTCCATATGGTATCATAGTTGTAGGGTGAGTTTCGCGCACTGCTTTAGACAAAAATAACTATGGTAGAAAAATGCATCGGACTTAGACGACAAAAATAGATCGATTTATGATTCGAACATTACCGAGCATATTGACGCAAGTCTGAACTGGACCAAGGTCAGGGGGAGTATTGAAATATTGTTCCACATCGGTTGTCGAAATATAAATCATTTAGTTTATAAGGGAAATGATGTCATAAGTAATTGGTTTGATCTACTCTTTTCAATGTGATTCATTTCTCTTATTGACTGGGCTACAAAAATACTCTTCCGATCCATTGAATCATAAATCGATTGAAATATTGTCCCAAAAATAGAAATATTATAGTTTATAAGGGAATATCATAAGTAATTGGTTTGGTCTAGTTTTTTCAATGTGATTCACTTCTTTTATTAACCGGACTACATCAACACTCTTCATGTCAATTGAATCCTGAATTTCTATATGGTGAGTTATGGGTTGGTCCGTACCCGTTAGAAAAAAAAACTATGGTAGAAAAACATATTGGGCTTAGGTGACAAAAATAGATAGTCCTATGATTCGAGACTACTGAACATACGGAAGTCTGAACCATTTTCCAGAGTGATTCACTATTGGGTTACATCGACAAGGATTCACTTTTATGAATTTTTTCTGAATTTCTATAATGTATTTGAATCATTTTGCAGTGGGAATTTCAAGTCGGGCCTTCTGTCGGCATCTCTTCCGGCGATCAGGTTTGGGTTGCTCGGTACATCTTGGAGGTAATTTCTATATTGTTTGATCGTCGAATAAACCCTTCACACATCTAACAAGAATGTCAAATATTGTAATAGAGGATCACTGAAATCGCCGGCGTCGTCTTATCCTTTGATCCGAAGCCTATTCAGGTATGCATTTCGATACACATCCATATTCATCTGTTCGTCTTTCTGTATTATGTGTTTGTTATCAGGGAGACTGGAATGGAGCTGGAGCACATACAAATTACAGGTTTTGATCAGCTTCTGTGCTTATTCTGGTGAGATTTAGTGAGTAAAGATCTCTGATTTACTTTCTTCTTCAGTACAAAATCAATGAGGGATGAAGGTGGGTATGAAGTCATCAAGAAGGCAATTGAAAAGCTCGGCCTTAGGCATAAAGAACACATCGCCGCTTACGGCGAAGGGAATGAACGCCGGCTCACCGGCAAGCATGAAACTGCCGATATCAACACATTCAAATGGGTAAAAACCAAAGGCGATTGCAAATTAGACTAGCGTTTTTTCTCACTGTGATTTGTTTATCACGGCAGGGAGTTGCGAACCGCGGTGCCTCCATTCGTGTTGGGCGAGACACAGAGAAAGAAGGGAAAGGTTACTTTGAAGACAGGAGACCTGCTTCGAATATGGATCCTTACGTCGTCACTTCTATGATTGCTGAGACTACCATTCTCGGCAAGCTTTGAATCTTCTGTGGATTTGGTGGGTATGCTTTTCAGGTGTTCGACGATTTGCTTCTTTCAATTGTGCTTCTTTTTCCATTTCAGTGTTTTCTCTAGTCTTGTTGTTCGTGGCAACTTGTGTTACTAATAATAATCGTCTTGTTTCGTCTTTTTAAAGTTGGTTAAGATTGAATTTCGTGTATATAATCATAAAAAATTAAATATTTTTTTGAGTAGTATTTATCATTTAACACCTAATTTTAAAATAATGTAATAATGGTATGTTTTTAAAGTGTCTAAATTACATTATATAATATGTATTGTTAAATCTTTTAATTTTTTAAAATTGTAGACACTACGCCAGTTAAATAATTGTGTGGTTGATAATAAAGTTTTGAAATCGTGTCTATTTAATCATACCACATATTAATATTATTTTGTATTTGACCTTGGAAAAAATATAATAATTATATTTCAATATTTGAAACATTTATAACTAACCAATAAATTGTCAAATCTATTTTATTTATTATATGACTATTTTTGAATGATTTTGAAATTATACTTGTTAAATACGTAATTTCTAGTATCAAATTTACATTACTTTTAATATAAGAGGCTCCTATTGCATTAAATATCACCGTCCGGTGCGGTGAACGTGCTGTAAATTTTTTCATTTTAAGCAACACATGGATTAATAAGTACGTTTGTTTTATCGTTGAAAACTGTGGGGAAATGAGAATACGTTTGAAGTAGTGGTGGACATAATGCATTTATTTAATGACTATTATACCATTCTTTAAAATTATGGTTTATAATTAATTTTTATCAATATTGATTTTTATTACACTTCTTTAATATTTTTGTCCATATTAATTTATTTAAAAGAGCCCAGACATTATAGAGATGAAACACGATCGAAAAATGGAAATACAAATTCTCATTGACCAATCACATTTAGATGTTTAAATCTTACACGATAACTACATGATTCGAGTTATAAATGAAATATATGATCGCATTGCACTAACAAGGAATTGGAGAACATCTTCGATTTTGATAATTCACTTTTGTCAATGTTTGCTTATTGATACTTTTTATCAATAATTTATTATATTCTAGCAATTTCTTAAATAACGAATTTATCATAATCAATATAAAATATAATTTGTAAATGATATAAAATTAATTAAAAATAAAGACAAAATAGTCATTTTATGAAATTACGATCACTGCACCGTTGTTTGAAAATAGTTTTTAAAAATCACAATCAATTCACCTCACAGCAGAGTACAGTCATCTTACCTTATCGCTATTTGTCAAACATTGTTCCAAATATAGACACTAAGGGATCTTACAAAACTTTTTTAGAATTAATATATTGAAAAATTAGGAAAATTAAGATTTAAAGCATTTAAAATTGGACCGGACCGGGCTGGGTCTATTTGTTTTTGAGGCCCAATATAATATTCTGAAGCTCATCTTCATGCCAGAAGAAATTGAGGAATCGGTGGTCGTCGTTCATGGCGGGGAATGTCTTTCCGAGAAATTCGACCCGGGGAATCTTTTCAAGATCCGAGAAACCAAAGGCCTGGTACAATTTGTTCCCTTCCAGCAACGATTCTCAAATTCATGATGATATTTCATTAATCACCTCTCTTTCACAAGCAATTCAGAATCATCCCACAAAATCCCTTCAAGCATCTTTGAAGCACATTCTTCCTTCTTTGAAACCCCAACACATTTGCAGTTTGATCAATTTAAACCCTCAATCTTTATCCCCACAGTCTCTCTTCTCTTTCTTTACATGGCTATCGTCTCCAGGTAACTCCACTTTCCGGCATACCCTCCATTCTTACTGCACAATGATTAACTTCCTTTGCTCACACGAAATGGTGAAGGATGCAAGAAATTTAATGGGAATTTTAGTTTCCAGAAAGGGGAAAAACTCCGCTGATGATGTTTTCGAAGCAATTTTTGAAACTAGAGGTACCCAAAGGTGTCATAATTATGCATTCTCCGCATTGATTAACGCTTATATAGACGAAGGGTTTGTTCTTGATGCAATTCAGTGCTTTAAATTGTCTCAAAAGCATAATATACATGTTTCATTCGATTCTTGCAAAAGGGTACTTGAACATTTGATGAATTCTGATTCTCTAAAGTTATGCTGGGAATTTTATCAAGAGATTTTGGAATTTAGATATGCTCCAAGCTTATACTTTTTCAATATTTTGATGCATAAGTTTTGCAAAGCTGATGAAATTCTACTTGCTCAGTTAATTTTCGATTCAATACGAAAATGGGGCTTGAAGCCTAGTGTTGTTAGCTTCAATACCTTGATTAATGGTTATGTTAAACTTCGTGACTTAGAGAAAGGCTTTAAGTTAAAGAACTCCATGGAAAGAAGTAGAGTTAAGCCTGATGTTTATACCTTCAGTGTATTGATCAATGGCTTATGTAAAGAGGGATTAATGGATGATGCTGACAAATTGTTCAATGACATGATTAGTGAAGGCTTAACTCCAAGTCGGGTTACTTTCACGACGCTTATTGACGGGCATTGTAGAATCGGAAGAGTTGATTTAGCTATGAAAATGTATAAGCAAATGGTGTCACAATGTATTGTTCCTGATGTCATAACTTACAATGCTTTGATCAATGGCTTATGCAAGAAGGGCGATTTAATCGAAGCCGAGTCTCTCGTTCATGAGATGAGTACAAAGGGTATGAATCCGGATCGGTTCACATTCACAACTCTTATAGACTTCTTCTGTAAAAATGGAGATCTCGAAACTGGATTCAAGTATTGTAAGCGAATGATAAGTGCAGGTATTTCGCTCGATAATGTAGCTTACACTGCACTTATCTCCGGTTTATGTCGAGAAGGACGAGCAGGAGAAGCAGAGAAAATGTTAAACGAAATGTTGAAGGTTAAAATGAAACCAGATAGTGCAGTTTACACGATGATTATGAATGAGTTTTGTAAGCTTGGAGATGTGAAAACTGCATCGAAAATTCTACGGAATATGCAGATCGAGGGGCGTGTTCCGTCTACGGTAATGTACAATGTGATTTTAAACGGATATTGTAAGAAAGGGCAGATGAAAAATGCAGAAATGCTTTTGAATGCTATGCTTAATCTTGGTGTTGTTCTTGATGATATTACGTTTAATATAATGCTTGAAGGACATTGCAGAAACAGAGGCTTTGAAGAGAAATTTGTTCTTCGTAGAGCAAAAGGGACTGTTTTGGATTATGGTTCTTATATTTCGTTAGTTAAAACATTGTTTAAGGATTCACATAAAATCGCATGTTGAGGAAATGTGTCTGATGATACGGTTCTTACGATTTTCGTTAAGTTTATCGTAAAGTTGAGCGAATATCGGTAAAATTGTTCGTAGTAAATAATATATTGAAAAATATGAAAATAATAAAAAATGTGGATACAATGAGAGATTGCTCATAATTAACGTATGAGATAATTGTATTGTTAGTCTCAAAATTTTTTATAATTTTAATAAATTTGCTTAAAGTAATTTATAATGATATATTCAATGTTTGTAATAGTTTGCAAATGAGTTCCCAAATGTGGTAAATTATTCCACAAAATTGATTTTTTTTAGAATCTTAATTATAAAAATTAAAAAACTTTGGGAATATAATCAAACTAAACTTTTGAAACTAGTTTGTCAAAATATTTCAACTATATTCTTATAATATAATATAACGAGATATTAACAGTAAATAGATCTGAGATTTTTGTGATATATAAAAATTGGAGGGACTATAGTAAAATGAAAATAAAGAAATGAAGATGCGATTTAATGTGGAAAAACTCTTAGTAAAGTGAAAAAATCACCTAGCTAAGAGTAATAATACTCTTAACTGAATTCATTAATAAAACAATGAAGTTATAACGAATCAAAGACTGAGAAATTGACTAAGGAAAAACAACAAAGAGCCAGACTGTCGAGAATACAAGGATTTACGCGAAAAAGAGTCCTCTTGAGCTAGCCACTTCATCTCGTTTTTATAGAGGAGAGTCGTGCGTGGAAAACGCTCTATAACCGCACCTGACAACGTCATTATCACCTTAACAAAACACATGGCAATTGCCCGCTAGTAACCGTTTTGGACCGATCTGGAGGGTGGGTCCCAAGCTCTTGATGATTGGTCCAATCATCGATCCTTCGATCATGATAATTACATGGGTTTTAGAACTCCGTTACCTTTAAATGGGCTAGGTCGTCACCAAGTAATGAATCATGTGCTGCGTAAGTTCATTTCTTGTTACATATGCTAGTCCAAACCGTCTTGGGTTCCACCGGTTCGGGATACCGGGTCCCGAAGCCCTCATCATATATGAACATATTATGTAGATTTTAGCAATGTTTTCATACCATGCTTGAGCGATATTTTTTTCGTATCGCCAAACACTAGGTATTAGAGTCGGTTTCCGATTTTTTTTAGATTCGACACTAAAAAACTAATTGAATATTATTTTTTAAAAAAATCAAATAAAATAATATTTGGTATCGATCGTACCGCTCATACTTGTCATGATCGGTACGAAATTTCACATCGATATGAAAATATTGGATTTTAAGGATCAAAATAGTGAAAATATAATAACCAAATTTGTGTCTCGTCCATAATATATGTTATAAAATTATGGTCTTAGATTTTAATGAATTTGAAACATTTCGATGTAAACGAAATAAAATAATTCTAGGGGAATCTAAAATTTCACAAATATTTGATTCTTGATTTTATAACAATATTTATTTTAAAAATAATTTAAATATTTTGCATTTTTGTAATAATGATGTCGATAATTTTCTTAGTTTCAAGTTCAACCCAACAATCCGAAGTAATAATTAGAAAGAAGTTATGTTTCACTTTCAAAATTTAAATACTTTATAAAAAATAATTGCTATTATTTTATGGATTTATGTCCACGTGGCATTTTATTTAAACAAAATGGATACGTGTCAAATGAAGATAACGACTGAATCCATTTCCTTGATAAGGAATCGCATTCATTCACGAAGTATCATTTTCATTATTAAATAAAAAGCTAAAAAATAGGTAATTGAAAAACCCATTTTTATTTTAAAAATAAAAAATATATATAATGCAATATATTTAAAATAATAAAAGCTGCCTGTTTTTTTAATATCATTTCATCTTAATCTTATCATATTGGGTGAAAGCGTTGATTAAATTAGTAAATCGATTGGTTATCATTCGACCACGTTACATTTCTCCCGAAAATCAGACAAAAAGTTTACGATATAAACACTGACCCCACCAGCTTTGTCCTGCGCCACCGTCGCGC
>RWGZ01001096.1:0-11170 GCA_009725065.1 Utricularia reniformis
TTATGTGGATAAAACCATTTAACCCTAGCCTACGATGGGTCGATCGTCACATAGCCACATTGTACTAGTGATGATCTCTGAACTCAGAAATGAGCTCAGGTTCCCATTCCATCTCTTTATTGTAGAGTTACTATGGGCTCTGGCGGTGCTCATCTTGGCATTGCTTCTAGGCAGCAACATAGTGATCGTCGCATGCATCCATTAATTTTTGGAATCACCACGATTTTCATACATTTTATGATGATTTACAAACTAATGTTGCACATTGGTACTTAATTGTTTGCCCAACAAAAAATGTTGTACTTTGTTTCCATAATCAAAGACTATTATCTCGTCGACTGTACAAACACTTTTATCTAGGTCTAAGTTATTGAGTCGAATGCTTCGAATTTCCTCTTAGAGCTACGATCTCGATGGGAAAACTCATGATTGACGATGAGTAGGTAGTTATCGATGTCGATCGCCTCGAATTCTTGTCAAGGATCATGATCTACTTTCCTCCGAAAGACAAATGTCTTAATTAGAAAGTGATGTCTGCTAAAGATAACCTTGGTTGTCTGCATATATCCGTTCGACCCAAGGAATCCATTGTCGTTCGTTCCTATTATCATCTTGATTTTCAAACGGATGAATGTGTTCTAATTTTGCCTTCGGTCCGTATTTTGCATTCAGCTTCTAACACCGTTTTTGCAACTTCCCCTCCTCTACGCTCTTCATGTAATCTTCAATCCTTCATGTATGTTGATCGGTAACTCAAATCAACGATTAAATTCTTTGTTTCAGGTCTCTTCTTCCAAAAGACGATCACCTTCTCCACCATAATCCTTGGAAAGGAATACTACACAGAGACATGCTTCAAAATCCATAGCAGGTGAAGCACTTCAGTCAGTAGGACTTATCAATGAGGCAACCCCAATCCCACCAACCGACTTTGTTGCTCACCTCTAGTCCTTCGGGGAAAGGGTAACCCATTTTTTGACATTTTAATCCTAGAAAATTTTACATGATTGATTTTTGGCGTGCTAAGAAAAACTTATAGTTCTAAGAATTGTTGCAATTTGAGAGTATTCAGTTTTTGACCACTCGCCAATAAACTCCCCAACTCGATCGACAACAAACTTGAAAATCACCGACAATCTTGTTTCCCGGTAAAGCCTCCATCCCCAACAATCGTCCCGTTATCACCTATCTAGGGGAGCTCGTCATCTGGTACTAAGACGTTCCCATTATTTGAGGTCGGATCAAATTAATGTGATGTGAAAGAAACGTAAATGAAGAAAATTAGAAGACATAAGATTTAGCATGGAAACTCAACCAGGAAAACCACATGACGATACACCTCGATCGTGAACTCACAATCACAAAAAGAATAGAATACAATATGCTATAGCATTAGATTGATTGGTTGCGATTGTGTTCATGAGTCCAATATTTATAGAGTCAAGACAAAATCTAATTTGTGACATACTCTAACGAATATTTTACAATATTCTTTTTCCATATTTATGACCGCAACTTCCATATATTTAGCTAACAATATATATTTTCATATATTATTCCATGTATGTAATTCGCAAAATATATTTCCATATATGTAACCAACAATATATGTATGTGATATTGCCCGGGGTTATTTATGTAATTATGATACCCCGGGCTCGTCTGACGTGGCTAAAGGGTATTTTTGATTTTCTATCATATTTATTAAGCGATGTGATTTCGGGGGAAATCTCGTAATTTAGGCATCCCGGGCGTACGTATGAGGATTCCAATGGTGTTTTGAGGTGTTTTGGATGATTTCGGTAGGAAATGATGCCAGGGGTATTTTCATAATTTGGCACTCGGAAAGTTCGTTGGCGACCTAAGGCGATATTTTTGGCTATCTCCTAAGAATTTGGAGACAATGAATTGGTAAAGAATATTCCCGGATATTTTCTCGACATTACATGCTACTTGTGTTCGACTATGGTGCATTCTCGAAGTTCCAATCTACTATCGAGAGCACGAGATAAAAATTGATTCTATCATAGATTTTAATTTTATTTAAAATTATAATTTAAAAACCATTTATTTTTAAATATATTAAATATTCGTTGTATCATTCAATACAAATATGAGAGTGAAACAAGAAACAACTATTGCAAATATTGCTTTCAATATACTACTCAAAGTCAAGATGGAGAAGAAAATAAAAAAATTGACACTACAACTTACCTTAGTGTGTGACCTAAAAAAGATAAAATGTATTAGTATGGACCTTGAATTATATTTAGTTAAAATAGATATTTTATACGACAATATACATACCAAGATGATTAAATGGACTACAAATACGAAATTCCACATGATAATCATTTAAGTCATTTAACATTACAGTGCTTTTGGGAGTATTAGCTTAATGTATAATAATATTTTATTTTATAATTACAGTATATATATTAGTTGAATGTAATTATAAATAGAAAATAATAATATGTAAATCATGTTGATGATATAGAAATTGAAAAATAGATTGAATAAACATATAAATTAAAATGATATGAATTAAAGATAATTATATAAGATAGAAATATTAATTAGTTGGAAGTTAGAAAAAATGATATATAAAGAGAGGTAGACAGGTAGTGCCAGGATGTTGTATTAAGTAGTTGGCCACCTCATATGTGCTCACCCGGGCTCCTTGGGGAATCTTGTGTAGCAAATTTCCAAGTGTTCACGCTGTCATCCTACCAGTATTCAATCGTAGATCGATTAATATTTCGGATCCTGAAGTGATCCAGGAAGGTTGCATCCATTCCGCCGGTGCATCGGCCTGCTCTCGGGCCTTCATCTTTGCTTTTCACAGAGACTCCTTTACGTTTAGGCTATCTGTAATATTGTCTGCGTCCAAAATCATTTCTGCCGTATAAATCCTCTACACATCATCATTCCCTCACATCCACATCATATTCTCTTTCCACTTCTAAAATTTTTCACTCATCTACATCATTATTTATTTCTCTTTCATAAACATCATTTCTTCCCTTCAAATTTCATTTTATCTTTCTATCTCATCAATTTTTTTTATTTACTTTTCAATTTATCAATAAATATTACATTTTAATTTTAATATTTTAAATTTCGATGATCTGGATGATTAAACATTATTTTTTAAAATTTATATCGTTGTATGTATTATATTTCAATTTTGCGATTATATTTATTTTCATTGATTCGTACTTATTTTTAATATTTCGATTTTGAAATGGTATACTTTTACCTAAAATTACATATTTTTATTATCCAAATAAAATTATAAATTTTATAATATTTATATTAATATATTTATTTATTAAATTATTTTAAATAAAGGAATAAAGTAAAAAAAAATTAAAAGTTAAAAATAATAAAATACATAATAAAAGTTAAAAAACAAGGGCGCCCAAGCCCTTGTTCGCAGATAAGTGTCAGTGCCCATATTGTCATGGGCGCTAACATGGCGTTGGACAGGGCGGAGATGCCCGTATGGAAGCCTTATGCGCCACGAGTCGCGGCGATATCCCGACGAACGATGGGCAAGCTAATTTCGGGCTCGGCCGATGGAGAATCATGGGCTGGTTGAAGTACTCTATGTTTTGTATCTGCCGATAGGTATTTCTCCTTCCTCCATGAATCCCTCGTCTGCTGCTACATTCTCAGCTTGGAATTCAACAATGTACGATCCCTGGAGTGGCCAAGTAAGCGGAAGCGGGGTACTCGTGTCCCCCATTATCTCTATCAGGGGATCATCAACAGTGTAAAGGTCTCCAAAAACCCTATTTGTTCCTCCCGGGAGAAGCTCAGTTAGCGATTCGAGGGCTAGATCTTTAAGATAATCGATAGTGTCCAGGAAAGTAAGGAGACATTTGTTATTAGTTATGAGTATAAAGCTTGTTATTATGAAGATAAGAGTGCATTAGCGGAATGAAAGTTGAGTCTTAAATGCGGAAAGTGATAAAGGCGAGAAAGTGAATTCCCTATACTACTATGGAGGTACCTTGGACATGGAAGGGGATGTGAGTTGGGACTTGCATAGTTCGAGTAACTACCATGAGAGGTATTCTGAAAAGAGTCCTCGGAGGTTCTATTAGTTTCATAGTTTCCGAATATGCAAAAGAGGCAATGGACAGTGGATGGGTCTGCAAGTTTCAATTGTTTGGGAATAGAACCACACCAGTCCGGAAAAGAAAACACAACCTCGACTGGGAAACCCTAGTTTTGTTACGAGAGGTTACATAAAAGAACGTTGTTTTCAGTCAAGATTGGATTTCGGCACCAAGAAGCAAAATAGGCCTTTCTTTTCTCAAAGGCAAAGGATACAGCATCGTAATGCACTCTGAGATGGATGAGAGACAATTTGAAAGAAGCTGAAGAAAAATTCAATGGATTTCTTTATTTCGGCAGCGAAAGTGAAGATGATGACTGCTACAATATAACTAAAAGAGTTCGGGATTAACTAGAAAAAATTAAGCTCTAGCAAATCTAATATTTCTATGATGAAAGGATGTAGAGGAAGCTGGATCCCGCTTCCGAGATGTTCTAAGGACATGGTGCACCAGATAGGTGGGGATGTTAGTATCCTCCCTACTTAACTGGTCGCTAAATTACTAACTACACCGTAAAGTAGTAATCTTTCTTCAAGGAAGTCCATGTGGTTTTTACCATTCGAGCCTTTTGGTCGAATGACAGGAAGATTTTTATCTTGTATTCAGAGTGGCCACCCTTCGCTCTATAGCGTTCGAGATGTTTCTAAAATTCTAAGTTTGGTAATTGTGGATTTTTTTTGGTTTGTTCAGCGGAAAATTCGATGATGCGGCGAAAGACATTATCTTACTAATTTTATGTGTGATTAGTTGGTTTTAAGTCGATTGTATGCGGGGGCAAAAAATGTCACCAAAAGTCGAAGTTCGAAATCTGGATATTGGGTTAGGCAAATTTCCGTTGTGAATTTGCAAAGGAAATGATATTCGCGTTGAATTGTGAAGAGTTGAAAATTGGCAGTGAATTTACGAATTGAAATTCTGCAGTGAAATATCAAGCTTGGAAAATCCAAGGTAAATTTTTTGGTTGAAATTCCATGGTGAATTGCTGCTCTGCAAATCAGCAATGAGTTCGACTTGGTATTTATAGGAGTGGCATGCGGGTCGGGATTCCGGAAAAAATGTGACCGAAGTCTGAATTCATCGTTCTTGGTGTCAAAACGACCGTATCGACGAGAATAATATTTCTTGATGTATGGTTTTCTGATCCAAGCGTTTCGTGGATTATTGGAATACGTGCACATAAGGGAAGTTTAGTGGTTTACGACTAGAGTCTTGAATCTGCAAACCATGGGACTAATGAAATTTCACGGGGTATTATTGTAATCTGTATAACCCGGGAAATCTTAAGGCATGTTTTCCAAAGTATTTTGAATATTTCGAATCGAAGTGACGTCGGGATCGTTTTCATAATTTGGACCCCCCCAATTCGTCTAGCGCATCTTCAGTGGTATTTTCGGTGGATTTGGATGAGTTTGGCTCGAAGTCACATCGGTGTATTTTCATAATTTGGAAGCTTAGAGTCCGCCTAGCGCGTATCACTTGTATTTACTGTCTTCTCAAGTGAGTTCTAGATGGAGTGACTCCGAATGTATTTTCGTAATATGGACATCTCGGGGTCACATGAAAGGATTCTAATGGTTATTCGAGTGTTTTTGGATAATTCCGGATTGAAATGGTGTCAGGGTATTTTCATAATTTAGCGCCCAGAATACGTTACGACAAATATCCGGTGGTAGTTAGGGTGTCTTGTGAACATTTTGGAGATGGAATCATGTCGAGTGTATTTTTTTCTATTTTTTGCAAATTAGGGGTCCATCGAGAGGCATCCCGAATAACCAGGGATATTAAGATAGATTTTCGGGTGGAATCTAGTGTGTTTGGACAAAGTGGCCAAATCAGGCCTAATTGGATAAGACTAGCTCTTGACCAAGAGCTGCGTTTTTGGGTTCTTGTGTGTATATAAATACAAGTCCTTAGGCACTAGAAAAGGGTTGGAATTGGAATCGGAGCTCAAAATCGGAGAAATCAAGCTAAATCTAAAAATCACGGTGAATTGTGCCTTAAGAAAAAATGCACGGTTAATTTTTAGAGTGAATAGTAAAGCAATCTAAAAATATCGGAGAGACGCATTACGATCCAAAATCTGCGGTGAATTTGCTCTTGGAGGTCAAATCCACAATAAACTTGAAGCTGAATAGTGTTGTGGAGCATAAATTGATGATAAATCTGTCTAAGTATTAAACCAAAGATAGTTTGCACTACATAGACCAAATCCGTGGTGAATTTTCTTGTGAATAATGCTTTCTTTGTTTTTGTCCCGGTTTTCAATATCGAGCTCATTTCTCGCACTAGGTCGACACTAGATGATTTATTTTGATAAAAAGGATTGTATTTTTTACTCTTGATCTTTTATTATAGTGAAATACCTTGGTAGAATTCACTCTCCCATGTCACTCTGTCATTCGGTCCTAACACATCAAAATTATAGAGATCACGACTACCAAATTAATGCTGATGCCGGTGAACTTTTTCTCCATCATGATTATTGCGCACACATGCACCACGGTCGATTGCAGGAATTACGAGACTGCTGTTTAATAGCAGCTGACAATGAGGTACTTGCTTTACATTCACGGGCAAATTAGGGTTTTGGGTTTAGAATTCCCATGGGGTAGAATTGGAGGAAACTCATTCTTAAATATTAGATTATATAGGTGAAAATGAACACTAAACTAGGAAGGGATGGTGGTCATATGTTGAAAATGGAGTTTAAGAGTCGTCACCTTTTGAATCTTTTGATGTCTTGTTAATTTACGTTCGTCTAGTAAAATCCGCTTATTATGTTATTTTCATTATCCACATTCTTTAGTTATTGTTATAAGTAAGTCGAGTTACCTTGCACCCACAACGAGACGCGGTATTGCCACAACGCTTAAATAGCTATTTCGGTTTTGAGGTGTGACACCTCATCTGGATGTGATTATATGAATTATTGCAAAGCTCTGCGGTATGTCACCACACCATCACATGACATTGTATCTCTATAAATACCAACACTTGACGATCCCCAATTCATTATCTTAATGGCTACTGCATTGTCTTACAAGCTTGTTGCTGGTGTGGCATTCAAAGCCAGCGGAGATGTGTTCCATGGAATAATGCTGAAAGACCCTCACAAATTCTCCACTGCAACTCCTTCAAAATGCTAAGCTTGTCATTTACATGAAGGATAATACAGAACCAAAGACTCTATCATCGAGTGGAACTACACTCTCCTCGGTAATTGACCCGACTTTATAAACATAAGAGTTTTCCGTTCATATTGTTTATGTTATGTCGATAGACGGGACACCGCAGAAGGCTAAGGAGGTGATAACTGAGGTCGACGAGGAGAAGAAGCATATTGGATATAAAGTACTTGAAGGAGATCTGCTTGATCTGTGTATAAGGAATTTGTAGTGGCCTTTGATGTGGAGACGAAGAACGGGATCGATTACATCTCGTGGTCACTTGAATACGAGCTGCTGAAACCCGAGAGTCCGCACCCGCTTTCTCTTGTTCAGTTCCTTATTGAGTTCATTAAGGAGGTCGAGGCACATCTTCTTGATTAAAAGAAAGGTTTATCTAATCAATTACAGTACTACGGCTGCTGGTTTTTCAGTTGTGTGGTGTGATGCGTGAACATGTTTTATTATGAATAAATGATGAATAATTTGTTTGGTGTGAGACATATATTTTTTAATTACAAATGAAGAAAATTGTTAATATTCAATTATTGTGTATATGGGGCATAGTATCCTTGAATAATTCATCCCAAATCGTTTCTATGTTACCATATTTTACGTTTTTAAAAGTTATCTTTACTTTTTCACTGGTCTAACAATCTAGATTATAAGAGAGCTACTTCGTTATTTTTAAAACGAAGTAGTTTTAATAGATGTTCATAGTAGTTTCTTATTGGGAATACATTAATACAAAGTAACAAATTTTTAATCTCAAAGGATACAAAATAAGATTCTATGTAAATTTTATAATTAAGTCTCTAGATACTTGAATACCAATCGATTAAGTAAGTTGAGGTGATACGAAGTTCATATAAATAAAAATAGTGGTTATCTTCGAAACCATGGCGAGTGGTACAGTTCATTAACCGCATCATTGTTCTATTAAATATAAACCAAACATCAATATAAATCATGTTTTTTAACACAAAAAACAACAGTCTCATGGTGTTATGTTTTCTACAATTGTCAGCAAAATGCAATTTGTAAAATTGTATTTTTATACTTATTAAATTATTGTGTAATCCAACATTAACTAAAAGGATAAAAAAATCGTGATCACTGTATCGTTGTTTTAAAAACTATTTTTTTAATCGATTACTTATACCACGATCACATCGTCAATATTCTCTAACATTATTCCAAATATGCACAATAAAATATCAGACCTATAAGTGTAGTGGTATGGTCTGTGTTTACAAGTATAAATTAATTTTGTGTATAATTATGATTAAATGTTTGATAAAGCTATTTAATGCCTTTTTGCTAGTGGACATGCCACTCGATCCAATATACAATATAACATAATATTCTACAATTTACTTACACACTCGACTATTATATTCACTCTTTCCATCTATTATTGATTTACTATCAAAATATTCGTTTTTTTATCCCAAACTACCGACACCACCCGTCTACATCTCTTTATATATCATTTATTCTAACTTCCAACTAATTAACATTTCTATCTTATACAACTATCTCTAATTCATTTCATTTTAATTTATATGTGTATTCAATCAATTTTTCTATTTCTATATCATCAACATGATTTGCACATTATTATTTTCTATTTATAATTACATTTAACTAATATATTTACTGTAATTATAAAATCAAATATTATTATATATTACGCTAATACTCCCAAAAGCACAGTAATGTTAATGACTTAAATGATATCATATGGATCTTCGTATCATTAATTTGTAGTCCATTTGATCATCTTGGTATTTATGTTGTCATATAAAACATATATTTTAACAAAATATAATTCAAGGTCCATACGAATACATTTGATCTTTTATAGGTCACAGACTAAGTAGTTGTAGTGTCAATTTTTTATTTTCTTCACCATCTTGACTTTGAGTCGTGTATTGAAAGCAATATTTCATATACTGGTTTCTTGTTTCACAATCATATCAACATTGAATGATACAACCAATATTTAATATATTTCAAAATAAATGTTTTTAAATTATAATTATAAATAACATTACAATCTATGAACATAGGACATTATTTGGTCATAGAAGCTCGTAGATTCGGATCATAGATTGTTTTGGGTCCGTATTCGAAAATAGTAATAATATAATATTTTTTAAATTAATTGAATATGATATTTATATTTTGTATTGATCATATACTCACTTAAATAGGAAAGACATTCCGAGCCCATATGAAACATTCTTTAATTATTGGATTTTTAAATTTATTTTCAACGAGTTCGGCTGGAAATTTACTAAGTAATATTCGGGGTACGATCAAAGTTATAAAACTATGGAATCAATACGTCGAGATTGGGATCAACTGAGTGTGAGTTAAACTCCAGTTAAACTTTGGTGTTTGGATTGCTTAAAAGAATATGTATGATAATATTATTAATATATATAGACATTGTCTTATTTGCGACCCTCCAAGATCGAATAACACTGGTGAGCTCGACTTATTGAAAGCCAAGTTTAGTTCCAAAAAAGCGGTAGTTAAATGAGCTCCCTTGATATTATGTTGTTCAACCCGAGGCTGAGAGCAGTTGGGCTTACGATGGAAAGTACCCGTTCGTGTGGCTGCTAAAAACTATCAAAAGGTTATAAGAACAGGGAAGAGCTTGATAGGAATAATGGAGCTCAACCGACAAGGCAAGGGAGAGATCCTTGGGAGGAGCGAGCATGAAAGGTTTTGAGGTTTCGTTCGTTAGGAATTTGAATTTGATTTGAGTTGTACTCATTTCAAAATATTTAGATGGAGCTCAAAACTTGGTCTTACCGATATGAAAAGTTCGTGAAAGAATTCTTTTCTTTTGTCTATCTAACTGAAATATGCAACATGTTTAACAAGGGATAACTAAGATAGGAAAAAGATTAAAAATGTGGTTAGTGAGGAATGTAGGTCGGGTGATAGTCGAATGACTAGATAGCGGATATTACCGAATGAGGTAACCTAACATTAAGTGATGTTGTTGATCGGCTTGATCGGTCCTATTGACCAATCAAGAATACCGGTCAGATGATTTTGATTAGTCTATTTGATAGCGGTAGGAATATACTTGGATCAGGATTCAAGATTATTGTTAATACATAAATTATGATGGCGGGTCAGGATTAGGGGATTGGGTTTTACGGGATAATAAGGCAGGAGTCGATCGGTATATTTTCTCAATTACATCCGATCGACGCTTTGACACTCGTCTCATGATGAAGTTGGCTGATCGCCACAACTGATCGGATTCATCAGCATCAGGGCGGCCTTCGGTATCCGAGCGGTGCGATTGGTAAATGAACACATGATCGACATTGGTTGGTGATTAATGTCAACAACGGTTGCGCCACCAATTCCAGATGGTGCCGCACGACTTTTAGGCAACTAAAAGTCATGAAAATCAGCTCGAGGGCGGCTGATATGATGTGTGGAAGATTATGATTAGATTTTGTATATTAAAATTGCATCTCCACCCTTATAAAAGGAGGGCAGAAGATAATGATGAGGGGAAGCTCTCTCATCTGCGGTTATCTACACTAATATTAGAAATAACTAAGAGTATATTTTTACTATTAACATTTGGCTCTGTCCGTGGGGACCAAGCTGGTAAACCTACTGAGAAGCTTTGCTTGCTAGTTTTTGTACGTTATGGATAACCCATAATCTTTGGAGGCAATGGAGGCTCACTAGCAGGAGTCACATAACATCATTGCTGGGAGAGACGTGATCCCCATCGACTTGTAGTCCGTGCGAAAAATGGTGGAAGAAATGGTAGGGGACCTTCGGTAATCGATTCTGGCCTCTGGACAGAAATCTGTCGCCCAACCACACATCCAAAATCCTCGA
>RWGZ01001096.1:11814-242107 GCA_009725065.1 Utricularia reniformis
TATTAATAGTGGACTCATAAACACAATCGTAATAAATCAATTTAAAGGTGTAACATATTGTACCCTATTCTTCTTATGATTGTGAGTTCACGATCGAGGTTTATTGGTCACGTGGTTTTCTTGGTTGAGCTTCTATGCTAAGTCTTATGTCTTATACTTTTCTTCATTTACGTTTTTTCTCATCGCATAAATTCAATCCATCCTCGAATAACGGGAATTATTTTCTCCTTTGGTGGGAATTTTCCCAACAATTGGTGTTGGTTGTGGGGTTGTGACAGATCATGGCGATGGGGAATACTGAATGATATTGAAGATGTTTGATGGAGACGATTATCATTATTGGAAGATGCAGATTAAAGGAACTCTGCGACATCATAATCACATTACAACTCTAAAGAAGGGTAAACCAACACACATGACAGATTCTGAGTGGTCAAGAATCGACGAAAAGGCTCTCGTATTCGTGTTGGAAAATTTAACGAGATACATTGCCTTTAACGTTTTCAATAAAACTACTACGTAAAAGTGTTTATACCAGTCGACGAGATTATAGTCTTTGTTTATGGAAAAAAAGTACAACATTTTTTGTTGGGCAAGCAATTAAGTACCCATGAGACACATTAGTTTGTTGATCGTCATAAAATGTATGAAAATCATGGTGATTTCACTAGCTTCGCAATAATGGATGCATGCGACGATCACCAAGTTGCTTATTGGAAGCAATGCAAGATGAGCATCGTCAGAGCCCACAGTAACTCTACAACGAAGGGATGGAATTGAACCTGAGCTCATTCCTGAGTTCAGAGATCGTCACTAGTACAATGTGGCTATGTGACGATCGACCCGTGGTTGGCTAGGGCTCAGACAAGTTTCCCCAATTCTAGAGGATACTTCTTAGTTGATCTTGTCTAAAACTACTTTCTTGAATATTTGATTAGCATATTGAGTTATGTTGTAGTTAAGAACAGTAAGAAATACGATGTTGGGTCCACAATATGTCGCCTTACTTTCTCAGAAGAGCAAAGCTCAACCTCGATGTTCCACAATATTATAGTTCACAATCTACAATATATGTTTTTTGGGATCAAAATAAGTGATTTAATTAGTGTCCGGACAAGTGAATAATAGTGATGTCAAGAACCGGGATGAACTATCTTGAAACACTATTCACAAATATATTTAATGTGAATTCGCCTTGGATGTAGAATTCCACGTGGATTTTGGCTATTCCACACAATTCCCTTCTATTTTAGACTACTAACTATTAATTGTAATAATTCCCCGCAAATTTGACTATGCAACACAATTCCCTTCGATTTTAGACTGCACACTATTTATTGCAATAATTCCCTGTGATTTTGATTCTGTAACACAATTCACCTAGATTTTTTACTGCACATTTTTCACTACAATAATTCCTTGTCAATTTTTACTCTTCAACGCAATTTTCCACGTTTTTAGAAGGGACACTATTCACTGTAATAATTAAATGCAAATTTTAACTCCACAATACAATTCTCTTGGATTTTATAATGCAAAGTATTCGTCGCAATACTTCCCCGCGAATTTTAACCCTGCAACACAATTCANATTTAATTTAACAATGACAATATTTATTTTTCAAGAATATACCAGGAATGATTTGATTGTTTTACATTAATATTAATAGAATATTAGCCTCCTTTTAAAATTTATTTAAATTTAATACTGACAATATTTATTTTCAAGAATATAATAGTGATGGATTAATTTGATTGTTTTACATTAATATTTATATAAATTTAATGTATACTTTCTTTTGACTTTTTTATGTTTTTAACTAAGAAAATGAAGGCTACAAAACAGAGATTGGTTTTAGAGTCTATAAAATTTTAGATATTTTTCCTCTAGGTCTAAAAGCATTTAAAAAGTCATAAATAACAGATCCCATAAATAACATAAAGAGGGAAATGTATAAAATGTTTAGAGTTTAGGGGTTAGGGGTCTATTCTTTAAATACTGAACTGAATTTAAAATATCGAATAAATAAAAATCTACAGAATACCAAACCGAATTTTGTCTGTTCGGTTCGTTAAATATCAAATTGTTTTGGTTTGGTTTCGATATATACTGAAATACCAAAATTTCCAAAATTAAATAAAAAAATAACATATTAATATATTCAATTATACAATTAAATATATAAATATTTGTCTTTAATTAAATAAAAGGTTAAATTAGGTATTCAATAATTACATTGATACTGCCTGGGTTATTTATGTAATTATAATACTACTGGGTTCGTCTGAAGTGGCTAAATGACATTTTTGATTTTCTATTATATTTATTGACTTATGTGATTTCGAGGTAGTCTCATAATTTGGACATGCCAAGTCCACCTATGAGGATTTTGATGGTATTTTGAGATGTTTTGGGTCATTTCGGTCGGAAATGATGCCATAGGTATTTTCATAATTTGGCACTCGAAGAGCTCGTTGGCGACCTAAGGCGATATTTTTTGCTATCTCCTAAGCATTTGGAGACGATGAACTGGTAAAGAGTATTCCCGAGTATTTTCTCGACATTACATGCTAGTAGTGTTCGATCGGGTTACATTCTCGAAGTTCCGGGACGCTGTGACACTTATTCCGATTTAATTGGATACATTCTAAGAATGTTTGGCTAATTTGACAATGATTGGGCTTTTGGACCTTAAGTTTACTTATTGGGCTGAGTTTTTCTATAAATACAAGATTTTAGGCCCTAGAAAAATGGTTTATACTCTTGGTACACTTTCCAAGACATTGTTTTTGCTCAAACTTGGCCCGGTAGTCGCGACTTTTTGCATGGCTAGTCACGAGTTTGTAACCCTAGCCGCGAGTTTGTGACTATAGTCGCGAGATTGTGACCCTAGCCGCGAGTTTGTGACCATAGTCGCGAGATTGTGACCCTAGCGGTGAGTTTGTGACTGTAGTCGCGAGATTGTGACCGTAGCCGCGAGTTTATGAGCCTGGTCGCGAGATTATGAACCTAGTCGCTAGTTTTTGAACATGGTCGCGAGATTACGAACCTGGTCGCGAGAATATGAGGCCGGTCACGACTTTGTGATGCTAGTCGCAACATTTTGTATGTACTCGTGAGTTTTCGACGAAAACTCGCAACTTACTTCTACCCGAGCGTGACGGAGTGGATTCGATCGTTTTTCTTGCCGTTTTCGTTCGGATTGTCGATATCTCTTTATTGTAATTGTAACATTTGATTATTATAGTGGAAACCAATGTAGAGATATGCTCTCCCGATGACGTAAGCTCACACATTGTGGGCCCAAACTCGTATATCGCTCGTGTCACCACAATAATTGAATTCAAAATTATATAAGAAATTGACTGATAAAAAACAAACTCTCAAAAATATTTTTAGACGAGATCATACATAATAAGAAATTATTTTACCAAATACCGAAATAACCGAACACAGAACAGATTTTTAAAAATCGGTACAGTTTACTAAAAAAAATTTGGTATTCGATTTCTACCAAATAATGAACACCCAAAATGATTGTATGTGCTAGGAAAAAATGCATTTCAAACATCTAAAACCAAAATCAGGGTTAATCGAAATGGGGCATCCAAGACCAAAGTTGGTTGCTTTAATTAATTTGTAAAACAAATCTTTTGAAGATTTTAATTGAAAAGGGTTGAACTATTTTAAAAGTTAAAAAATTCATTTTCAATTAATTTTGAAAAACCATAAAAAAAGTTATTACACAAATCTTTCTGTCAAATCATGGATCAATCACTGTTAGAAAAATGAATTGAAATTTGTCATTGTTATTGTGTTATTATATTTAATTTCAGTGAGACTTTTATAGATTAGCTTTCTGAGACTTTTAATTTTAGTGAGACAGTTATATATTAGCATTCACACTAATAACATATTTTCCCAATTCTTTTGCTTTGGAAGGGAAACTTTAGAAAGGAAAATAAAGGAATAACTAATAAGATATTCATTTATGTTTTTCACTTTATTGAATTTGACCACATCTGGGAGGCCAATACTCCAACGGGAAAACCTTGAAAATATTAATATTTTTAATTTGAAATTGGAAAATGTTAGGAATTGTGAATGCCTTCAATTGAATGCTTAATTCGACATATATAATTGAAACTATGAGAAAATATTTTAAAAATTATTTGAAATTGTCCTCGNGTTCCCACAAGACGGTGTCCATGACTCCGGATGATTCACATTTAAATTGTACCACGTTGGATTATAGGAATCCATCACAAATGCATGTGGAACCTAGAACCTATCAACAATTTGCCACTCTTTTGAATCGTTATTGACCACTCAAGAAATTGTATGTTTCGTCATATAAATATTGATGAATTATAGGACCAAAATCGTGTTTAGAAATATAGGCCCGTTTGGATGTAATGCGCAGCCATGTTTCACTAAACTCAACAGCATTCACCGAACGCAACCCCATTCATTGAACGCGGTTGCGCATTAGAAAAACAAATATGTTTTGCATCTGTGTTAAACCGCGTTTGGTGAATACTACAACCTTAAAACATTAATATTTTTTCCTAGCAATATTTGGACGAAATTGTAGATTAAGTTATACTAATTTCAAAAAATTATCTATTTAAACCCGGGTTTTACGCAACAATCTCGTATAACTTAGATAATTGTAGATTAAGTTATACTAATGTAGTAAAACTTAATCTACAACCGATCGGGTTTTACGCAACAATCGTTGATCATGAATTCAAAAAATACACCAATCGTTATCTAATTGTCAGCTCTGCATACCCGACCCTTCTGGTTCGACCGTCACCATAAATCCATATATTAACATTAGCCTCTCAACATCATTCGACCATCATCGTGTATTGGGGTTGACCTCGTCATGATTTATGCGCTTATACGTATCTATCGACATGCGTCTTTTGATCTTCCACACACGATCGGCACGTGTAGTTTTAAATTCTCATACTGTTCGAGACTGTCAAAACGCCGACCTAGGTAATCCTGCAGAATTCAGGATTACGCTAACCGTCCACGTGGCATGATCTTGTGTATTGGGTCAGAACAAAACCCTAACAATTCGTCATTCTAGTTTGCGCTCCCAAATTTCTTCTTCTCATAGACGATTTCAAGCGATTTCCGATAATCTTCAAAAACAACTCCGGTGGCCTCTTCTTCGTTTCTCCAAATCTCTTACAATCAACTTAGGTTTGTTCTTAATTCTCCTCTTGTTTATGCATCATTCATATCTTAATTTATCTCATTTTCATGTTTTTTGGGCACTTTTATCAATTTTTCGGCGAGTTGATCAATTTTACTTTTAGATGGCTCCAATTCTTAATTTCGATAACGCAAGTGAAAAATACTCTATCATAGAGGAGTATCTATTCGAGGTAGGGGAAGCTAGGACTGAGCTATGGCTTGCTGTTGTCCGATTTTAACTGAGCAATGATGTGACAGTGACAATCTCTGCCTTGAGGAATGGGCTCAGAGTCCCACTCCATCCATTCATCACCAAACTGTTGTGGATCTCGCGATGCCCGTATTCCCGCTGCTGCCAAGCAGCTATTTGGTGATCATCGCCTACATCCATTACTTTGACGCTGCCAAAATCGCCCCCACCATCACCAATTTCTTGACGATCTACAAGATGATGTGGCGGACGGGCACCAAATTCTCACCCAACACGGGATCTAGTACTTTGTTTCCACAAACAAATATCATGACCTTGTCGATCGACAAGATTCGCAACGCGACTGGCATAATTCCTTTATAGGGTTGGAATTCAAGATAATAACCTTGAATTCCCTCTCCAAGTGCCGCCCACAACTGGAAAGCGGACGACCGACGGTGAAGAGATAATCATCTCCGTCGACCATCTCAATAGCCTACCGATGATAATGGCCCTCTTTCCAAAAAAAGAAGATCGTCTTAACTGGAAAGTGATGTTTGCATAGGATAATCACATCTGTCTATACATATCAGGTCGATCGATGAGTGATAGCATCTATCAACCTTGGGTCATTCACCATCACCAACTGCCGAACGTAAGTCACTCTTAACTTATCATTTTTTATCAAATCTGTAAGCACTACCACTGTTTTCCTTGTTTCAGCATCGTCCTCAAGACATTCTTCAAGAAAAATAAAGAGAAAAGATGAGATGGTTACTAAGAAGCTGAAGCCGAAGAAAGCATAGAAAGTGAAGGTAAAAATTCCCTGATCGACTCTTTGAAGTCCATAAACCTTCTAACTCTTTTATCATATAATTGCATTGATCTTCATAAATAAATAGATCGTCTTCGCTATCATCACCGCCCCTTCCTTAGCAAAAATAGTTTAGGAAAGGGATGCTTCTGAGGTGGTAGAAGCATTGCGGTCGATATGGCTTGTCGAAGGGTTTTCTTCAATCCCTTTCACAAATATAGCCATTGAAATGGAACCCCTTGGAGAAAGGGTAAGCCTTTTCTTTGACGACTTACATCTTGAGAGTTGCAATAGGATCGCTGGCTAGACTGAAGAGAAATGCTCACTATTCAATGGATTCCCGTAGGTCGAACAAGTTCAATTGATCGACCATCCGAGGGAGTCCCCAATCAGATCAGAAACAACCCCAATGATCGATCTTCTGCCTCCTATAATATTCCAATTGCAAATTACTATTGGAGGCAAGTTCATCAATTGGAAGCTAGGGTTTCCCATCGTGGTTTGCTGAGTTTTAAAGGCAAAACATGGTGGGGAATTCCACTCTTCAGCCAAGACTGCCGATCGACAATGAATCTTTGAAACATTAGTATGGAAGCTCGTCAGTCATCACATTGAAGAGATGATGGATGTAACGACCCGCCTTTACGCTTGCACGATATTGTTCGCTTTGGACTAGGCTGACCCTAATGACACCCACCTAGTCCTCACGGTTTTACTTTTTCCATAGCCCCCACACTTCCCAGTGGGTCACCTATCCTTGAATTGCTCCAGGGTAAGCACGCTTAAACTTTCAGTTCTAACGTTCCGCTTGCCACTTTGCTAGGGAAAAGGCCTCGTGCAATGGAAGATGAATCACTATACTTAATCTCTGATCGTTCCCCATCTATAGTCAATGTAGGGATTCGCCTAAGGTGTCCTCTCTCTCGCACCCCGAGGGGTCCTTACATTCACCCCTCCTTATGGACTCAGCGTCCTCGCTGAGGTTTGCCCCAACACACCGACTATAACCCGGGTCCTGCTCCGATACCAAATGTAAAGACCCGCCTTTACACTTGCACGATATTGTCCGCTTTGGACTAAGTTGACCCTAATGACACCCACCTAGTCCTCACGATTTTACTTTTCCCTAGCAACCACACTTCCCAGTGGGTCACCCATCCCTGAATTGCTCCAGGGTGAGCACGCTTAACCTTTCAGTTCTAACGTTCCGCTTGCCACTTTGCTAGGGAAAAGGCCTCGTGCAATGGAAGATGAATCACTATACTTAATCTCTTATCGTTCCCCCGTCTATAGCCGATGTAGGGATTCGCCTAAGGTGTCCTCTCTCTCACACCCCCGAGGGGTCCTTACAATGGAGGTCGGCACATTGACGACAACATCTCCTACTTCCCTTTGTAACGCAGCGGTCCCCCTTCGTCAGGTAACTTCAAGTTATTTTAGTAAATTCCAAGATAATTTCTAATTGTCAATTACTGCAGGTGTCGAATGAGCTTTTGTTCATGTATCATAAGACAACTTGCTCCTTGAAGGCGATCGCTCTTCTGCAAAGGAAACTTGCACAAGAGAAGAATAAAAGTGTTGAAGAAGCCAATAAGTCCGCTAGGCTAAAGGGGGAGTTAGCCGAAGCAATGGTTCAAATACAAACACTCCCCACATTTAGGAAGAAAACCAGAAGCTGAAAAACAGAGTGGATGTGATAACTCAAGAATTAAGTCGTTCATCTCAAGATGTCAAATCGGAAATGACGAGTAGACAAGAGGTCGAGCATAAAAGAATCTCCTCGCCACTCAACTAGAGATCGAACGAGAAAACATCAACTGTGCAGAGCGCGCCCTTCGGTATGCAGAGGAGAATTGCCATCACTCACTCACAACTCATAAAGATAAACTCCAAAATCTCATGAGTTCTGTTGATGAGGTTCTCCTCGACGTAATACCAGATGCAAAGAATATGACGATCGGATCACGTCACTTCAGCAGGCGGTCTGCAAGCATGTCAAAGATTTAGCTGTACTTCTGGATCGGTTCGTCGTTTCCCCAACCTTCAAGAATCTGGCGATGACGTACTCCCTTGGAATAATTGAAGAACAAGAGTATATCATAATCCATTAGATTACCAATATCTTTGGATTAAATCCTAGCTCCGAGGATTGGGAACGTGTCTACCCGAGCACTTTTGATGGGGAATTCAACCCTTGCTCACCGATGGAGGTGCTGACTGACGATCCAGAATTTGGACATCTTGCGGACCGCTTAGATCAACTTCTAATAGATAGTTTAGGAGATCTAAGTTTTGATTATTTCTGAATGTATTTCCTTTGTATAATAGAAACACTTTGTCCAGATTCTGCATCCAACCAAGACATTTGGTAACAATAAGCCGAGCGTAATAAGGCCGATCTACTCAATGTTGATCATAACAAATATCGATCGCAATACCAATCATAATAATTCTTATCGTACCACGCGGATCATACCGTCAACCATAACAACTTTGTCCCTAATAAATTCGAACATAATCAGTCATGTCGATCAACATGACTGTGTCTTACATAAAATTAGCTAAGTGTCAAATAATATGATGATCGTAAACATATTGCAGACTAAGAATGTCATAATATCACTATTTTCATACCGGCCGTTATGCACTTTTCCGGGCGGCGCCAGTATTTTTTCCGGTACCGCCCGGTATTTGCAATTTCGGGTCGGCCCCGACCCGACTCGACTTGAACCGGTTCTAATTAGGTTATTTGAGTTCCCGTTCTCGGTAATAAGAGATTTTCTATTCTGTTTTTGCAAAATACTGATTTCCGTGGAGTTTGATTTCTTATTTTGCAATCATTTCATAGGTAATCTCTAATTCCCTATTCTGTTTCCGCAAGGTTGGAGTTTGATTTCTTATTCCTTACAAAATTGAGTCAATATGCCTTTGTATTTGGTTTTCATATTTCTACTGCGGGAGTCTAGGCTGTTCCAATTTGCATTATGTATTTCTCATTTGCTATTTGATATTATTTTAATTCTTGCTTGCAAGTGTGCGACTTAATGTTTCTTGCTTCATTACCTCTAAAAGCTTTGACTAGTATTATTATTTAATATCAATTGTTTTGATTTTGTATGGTTGGGGTTTGCCGCCCGAACAATCTTACTGATTGTTTTTTAATTGTTTTTGTTAAGTGACTTTTTTATATCAATTTTTTGATATTTGCTATGGTTAGGGTTTGCCGCCCGAACAATCTTATCGATTGTTTTTTAATTTCATTTTTGTTGAATTTTTTTACTCTGATTTGTTTCGATTGTTTGTTATTTTTTAATTCTTAAGATAGAGATGGAAGAAGTTGGTTCGGGATCGGGAATTCCTAATGAAACTGTGACATCTTCACAAGCTTCGATAGTCAAGAATAAGGACATTGCTTGGGAACATGTAGAAAAACTTGGAGCACATCATTTGAAGTGCAAGAATGAATGAACATTTGAATGGAAAAAGTGGTGATGTGAGAACATGTATGGGTGTTTCGGAAAGTATTAGGATTGAGATAAGAAATTCAATGGAAGCCAAATCAAAGACGAAAAAGGTTACTAGACAAAGAAAAATTGATGATTTCTCGTATATCGATGTTGATAGTGAACAAGAGGATGATATTATTGAGTTTGACTCAATTTCAAGTGGTTTAAAAAAATCAAGCAATGAGAATAAGAAACCGAAAAAAAATGTTCAACAAACTTTGGTTGGATGTTTGGCTGGGAAAGAAGCTATATCACAAGCACACATGGAAATCGCGAAGTTTTTCTATGATCAATGTATTCCTTTTAATTCATGTAAATCGGAGTTCTTTAGTTCGATGTTTGCAAAGGCGATTGCTTGTGGTCCTGGTTTCCAAGTGCCAAAATATCATGCACTAAGAAAAAATTTGTTACTTAGTACAAAAGTTGAAGTTGATGGTTGGGTAGAAAGTTTGCGAGGAGATTGGCGTAAGTTTGGGTGTACTATTATGGTAGATGGTTGGACGAGTACTTCACAACATGTCTTGATTAACTTTTTAATCTATTGTTCCAAATGAGTCGTATTCTGGAAATCAATTGATGCATCTGATATCGTTAGAAATGCAATTGCTTTGGCGGATCTATTTGAAGAATGCATTCAGTTTGTTGGTGTAATGAACGTAGTTCAGATAGTGACCGATAATGGTTCAAATTTTAAGGCGGCTGGAAATTTAATCAATCAGAAGCATCCACACATAAGTTGGACACCTTGTGCTGCCCATTGTTTGAATTTGATGTTAAAAGAAATTGGTCAGCTTCCACATGTCGCTGATGTTGTCAAACAAGCTGCAAATATTTCGAAGTTTGTGTACAATCACTTGTTTTGGTTAGCTTGGTTGAGAAAGAGACCTTATTGGACTGAGATAGTACGACCTGGACCTACAAGATTCGCCACGGCTTTTTTGTCTTTGCAAAGTGTGTGCAGGCATAAGCATGATCTACAAGCTTTGGTTACAGATAGAGATTTTATAGTGTCTAGTTTGTATAAAGAGATTAAGACATGAGACTTTGTAGACACCATCTTTGATCGTCATTTTTGGGAGCAAGCGGATTTAATTGTTAAAGTAATGCTACCATTGTTACGAGTTTTGAGAGTTGTTGATAGTGATGCATCACCTTCTATAGAATTTGTGTACACGGACATGAAGAAGGCTAAACAAGAAATCAAATTAGTGTTAAACAATGATAAAGATCAATATGACATTTATCTTGAAATTTTAAAGAGACGATGGGATAAGCAGCTTAAAAGACATATGCATGCTGCAGCATTTTGGTTGAATCCTAGGTTTCTTTTTGCGAATGGTCCATTGAGAGACAAACCATATATTCAAGAGGGAATTTTAGAAATTATTGAGTCTAAGGGTGGAATTGACAAATGTAAAATGATTGAAGAGATGATGACTTTTGAGGGAAAAGTATGAAGCTTTGGAAAGGAAATAGCGGTGAAGATGTCACCTATACATCATCCAGGTAAAATATTTAAATGATTTTCAACTAATTCAAAATCTGTAATTCTATTATTTCTTATTTAGTTCATTGGCGGTCGGTTTTTGGATACTCGGCATGACATTTGCAATCACTGGCTAAAAGGGTGCTTGGACAAACTAGTAGTGCATCCGGATGTGAAAGGAATTGAAGTGTATTTGAAAGGATACATACAAAGAAAAGAAATCGACTTGAATCTCAACGTCTTAATGATTTAGTTTACATCCATTACAATATAAAATTAAGACAAAGGTATTTCTCTTATTTTTTATTTTACATGATTATATTTTATCTTTAATGTTTCAATATTTGAATATTCGATTGATTCTTTTATATATTATAGATGGAATTCAAAGACGACGTTATATGATCCAATTGATTGGGACAATGATTCACAAATTCAAGAATGGGTTATGGAAGATGAAAATGATCCATTCTTGGATAATGAAGAAATTACCACACTTTTATATGGAGATGTTTCAGATCCTGAACCGACCAATCAAAGTACTCAAAATGAAAGTCTTGAACCTGATATCGAGTTGTAAACTTTTTTTATTATAAAAACAATCGAAAATTTCTTATTTAAATGTTAAATTTGTTCTTAGATTTTTTATGCTAACCCTTTTGGTGTAAACATACGATTTAATTAATTATGTATTTATCAGTGTATTACATATTAAATATGTCGTAGTTAATAGTTATCAATATATTTATCGATTATTTTTATAGGTAAAATGATTCATTTATAATCATTTGCATCATTATTAAGATATCTAAATAGTAAACTAAATCATCAATTAATTACCATAATTATACATTTTGATTAATTAATTAATTTTTAAATACCCTAAACCGGTACGTCCGGTATACCGGGCGGTATACCGGATGTACCGGTTGTACCGGCTCGGACCGGAACGGTACGCCGAGCCGGTATGAAAACATTGCATAATATCAATTCACGGGTAGAATGATCTTTTGTAGATATTAAACTATAGTAGCTCCTGGTACATATGTCTAGAAGAAATCTAGAAAACAGTGTGTATTGATATGTTGATCGGATTTTGAAAAATGATAATCCTTTATCTGATTACAAAAGTAACTTTCATGATATTTTTTAGTTATTTGCACTTCCCATCACACCATTGGAGCTTGCCACACATGTTAAATCACATGTGCTTTTATGAAATCAGAGAATTTTTCCATGTTACTTTGCCTATTTTAAAAATGAGATTAATGTCGAAGTTGTCTCTTGAAAAGGAACGTCCGACACAAAGCGAAGTTGAAGATGTTTCCTGAAAAGGAACGTTTGAAACAAACCATACCAATGAGAGGTTCATCATGAACGTACAATTGTGGTTTATGTGTAATGACGATAGACAAGGGATCAACGACAATACAGGATGCAAAGGCATTCTACCGTTGCAACTACATAGCGGGTTACGTCAGGGTTCATCAACGAGATTGCCGAAGAGGTGATTGTCAGACGACACGTTCGGGTCTGTCGATGGTCACTAACCGAAGAGGTCGATGGAAACAGAACGTTCAGCCCCTGGAAGGCACAAAGTGCGAAAATGGTCGGATTTCACACAATGTCGGTCGTAGGCAACAATGTAATTAAAATGGCAATCGCGCTAAATTCATTCAAACTGAAAAGTTTTCCAAAATTTTCAAAACTGATCAACACACACAGCGAGAAAAGGTATTACCCCACAATTATGGATGATATCTTCTTAGATTATCGACATTCCACGACCTTGGGAACTCTTCCTCATCCAATGTTTCAAGTCTATAAGCTCCTCCAAACAATATATCCTTAACTCTATTTATAAGCTCGATCTATAAGCTCCTCCAAACAATATAAGCTTACCTAGCTTTTTCTGGGCTTTGACACTTGGGTAAAAAATTTGATCAGGCGATCCTTAAAATATTGCTTCAACTCTACTGAAGCCTTCTTTAAAGCCAAAATGAACTTTTCAATGTTCGTGTATCGAGTTTCATCAAGAAGCATAGTGTGAGTTACATAATATACCAGTCGGTGCACTTCAACGCCGATCGTCACCAGTGCGGCACTAACCAACACCGTTGAAATTTCCAAATATAGGCCAAAGGTTCGTCGATCGTCGGACTTACAAGCAGAGGTGGGCTCAATAAATACTTCTTCATATCGTCGAACGCCCGCTCACACTCGTCGTCTCATTCCAGTTTATTTCCTTGTTGAAGGATTTTATAAAACGGTAAAGCATGATCGGCATACTTAGAAATGAATATGTTTAGAGCAGCTAGCCAACATGTTAGACTCTAGAACTCCTTTTTTGTTCTCGGTGGAGTTGTGTCGATGATGTCCTTTGTCTTTTCTGGATTGGCCTATATCTCTCTTTCAGAGACATAATGTCTCAGTAACTTCCCACTACGAATGCCGAAGCAACATTTCGAGGGGTTGAACTTTAGCTGCTATTTTCGACAAACTTCAAAACACCTCGACAAATAGAAAATATGGTCCTCATCATTCATAGACATAACAATAATGTCATCGACGTACACTTCCATTTCTTTTTCTATCAAGTATTTGAATCTTAAATTAACTAAACGCTGGTAAGTAGCCCCAACGTTTTTCAGTCCGAACGGCATTGCAGTATAACAAAATACGTCACTTGGCGCCACGAAAGAAGATTTTTTTTTATCCTCACGAGCGAGAAAAATATGGTGATACCCAGAGTAAGCTTCCATTGTACTCATCAGTGTGCTCAAGGCAACAGCGTCGACTACCCTATAAATGTGCGGGAGGAGGTAATGGTCTGACTTAGAATTTACTAAGCTCTTTGTAATCAACATACATTCGTCATTTTCCACCAGCTTTTGGCACTACCACAGGATTGGCTACACACTCAGAGTATTTGATTTTTTTCGCGTNTTTTTATTTTTCATGATTATATTTTATCTTTAATGTTTCAATATTTGAATATTCGATTGATTCTTTTATATATTATAGATGGAATTCAAAGACGACGTTATATGATCCAATTGATTGGGACAATGATTCACAAATTCAAGAATGGGTTATGGAAGATGAAAATGATCCATTCTTGGATAATGAAGAAATTACTACACTTTTGTATGGAGATGTTCCAGATCCTGAACCGACCAATCAAAGTACTCAAAATGAAAGTCTTGAAACTGATATCGAGTTGTAAACTTTTTTTATTATAAAAATAATCGAAAATTTCTTATTTAAATGTTAAATTTTTTCTTAGATTTTTTATGTTAACCTTTTTTGTGTAAATATACGATTTAATTAGTTATGTATTTATCAGTGTATTACATATTAAATATGTCGTAGTTATCAATATATTTATCGATTATTTTTATAGATAAAATGATTAATTTATAATCATTTGCATCATTATTAAGATATCTAAATAATAAACTAAATCATCAATTAATTATCATAATTATAGATTTTGATTAATTAATTAATTTTTAAATACCCTAAACCGGTACGTCCGGTATACCGGGTGGTATACCGGATGTACCGGTTGTACCGGCTCGGACCGGAACGGTACATCGAGCCAGTATGAAAACATTGATTTAGATATGAGATTGGGGAAGTTTGTACTTTGTACGTCTAATTTTTAATTAGAAATGACTCTTTTAGTCCCCTAATTTAGAGATTTTATCAAATTTGATCTTAATACTTTGAAATTATATATTAAATTTGTATACTTTATATCTTGAAAATGTGGTAAAATAAGTTCATCCGATTTGTATATCAAAATTTTATACAAATCTAATCATTAAGTTTTGCAAAATGTGGTAAATCTAATATCCTAAGTGTCAAAATAAGTTCTCAAAGTTTGATTATAACAATATTGGTTCTCACAGTTTACATATATTGACCAAACAAGTTATCAAAGTTCATGAATTTTGGCAAAATTAGTCCGCAACTAATTTTAACACCATTAATATTGATGTTAGGGTTAAGAATTGAAAATTGGATAGTTTTGACATTTTTATCGGTTCGAATCGAAATAGTTACAAAACTTTATATGATTTTCATGACAACCCGAAACTTCATCATGAAACGGATTGATATAGCGATATGTTTGGTACGTGGCGATGAAGTATGCTAATATTATTTTTTAAAAAATAATATCACATAAATTAATATTTAATTTACATCTAAACATAAAAAAATTATCGGATGGCCTATATCCAATAGAGCATTTTTAAAAAATATCCGATTCTTTATTTTATTAAGGTTAGAAATTGAAAATCAAACCTATTTTGGCCTATGTTAGCAGGACACCATCACGGTAGCATCGGAATTCGTTGACTCGAATGCGGGGATTCGAATTTATTAAAAGAATCGGACTTGTAAACTAGGATAAATTTTCTATTTTTATTTTATATTGAATATTTTAATTTATTTTTTGTTATTTTGAAAAAATAATAAAAAATATAATTTACCATCACTCCTACATAAATGAGAATAAAGACAAAAAACCAACAACTAGTACAAATCTAGTGGCTACTACTAGAGTCTAGACAGTACAATTATCAATTTGCATAATTAAAAATTATTTTTTTGGTAGGACATGCATCTTGCATTAGTCCACCCCGAATCCGTGTCTGGTGCGAGTCGGATGCGGATTCCCCAAGGTTATTGAAGCATCATGCTATCATAGATTTTGGCTAATTCATCTTATTCGAATTGAAACCTGTAGGAAACTAGATTGATTTAAAATCAACTATATTAATTTGTTTAATTTTCATATTAGAGTTTCGTTATGATACGAATTGATATGCTATTACGTTTGGTATATTGGACTATAGCAATTACATATAATATTTATTATATCTTAAAAATATAAATTACTATCTAATTTATATATAAACAATAAAGAATTATAACATGATAACGAGGAAGACATGATAATATGTTATATTTGTATTTATTTAATTTTTATATTTCAAAATTATGTTTATATTTATTGTTATTGTTAGTTTATTATTTGACGAAAACACAAAAACAATAAACAGATAAAACGATTTGAAATCGGTTAATGATATTTATTTTATATTATTTATATAAAAAATTGATAATATAACACTATTTATAAAAAAAGTTAAAGTCGACCAAATGTATTATTTTCCATTACAATATGACAATGGTTATTGAATTTTGAAGGATTTAGAGGATTGGAATTTGCTATTTATAATTTGAAGACATCAATTATCACAATCAAATAAATATGAAGATTAATTATCCACACACATAGATATTTAAAGAATAATTTTATTCAATCACCTAAAATATCAAATATGAGCACATGTTTTGTTTTGCTATGCTAAAATTTGGAGATCTTACTAACCAAAATTATCAAATTACGTGGAATGAATTTGTCAAAACTAGAAAACAAACCGGAATGAAAATGTATGTAGCCCAATTTAGCTTAACATTTGTAGGGTCATATAAATTTGGTGAGAAAATGATACAAAATAAGAATAAGCTTAAGGTCACTCCAGTACTATGGTGTCCGCTATTACTTCATCTATTAAAGAATGAAGAACCAGCGTCTCTAGTTGAATACCGAATTCAAATGCTTCAATGTCAAACTCAACCCATCTCCCATATTGCTTGCCCATCTCCCTATCCAACAGATCATCAATCATACAATCTTCAGCTTCAGGCCAACTACACATTTCTGTGTAGATCTCTTTCGCTAGTCTCTCCTCTCTTCTAACTGAAACCAACCCCTCCGCCCACAGTTTGCATCCTCCACTTGCCAAATGTTTGAACCTGATATCCAGGAACTCATTCACATAGTCGAAAACAATCCTTGGCTGTGTACCAGGTCTGCTTCCATTTGAGGCTGTGTTCCATCTCCTACTCTCCAGCAAATCGAAAACATGGGGGCTAACAATTTCACACCTTATGCCTAATGCATACTCTTCATATGCCCTTTCTATGTCCCAAAGCATTTCCTTCACAAACTCTTGTTCCCACGTCCCTTTTGGTTTGTTGGATTCAGATAATGCTGAGGTTTCCTGTTGTCTTTTAAACAAACTCATATCAGAAGCAGATGAAGCTGAGTCTGATAAATCAGCATCTCTTTCTACTGAAAACGGCTTCTTCCGCAGATGCACATCTCGAGTTTGACTGGATGAAAACTGCTTGCTACCTGCCATTTTTGTTAATATGGGATTAGTTCCACTGCTTCACCTATTAATGCACTATAAGTACAATCCATACCGATACTACTGCTTTCTACAGTGTTAGAATTGCAACTGTCACCAAAATAAGAATGCTCAAGGACTGAGACTGGGCTTGGGAACCGGCAATCAAGAGTCTTGCGGGGTTGAGATATGCTGATTTCGTCCAACTCCTAAGCATCAGATTTACCAATATGCCAATAAATTAGATAAACGAGTGAATGGTGAAATTTAGGTATACACTAACGCGATCAAGAGTAGTAAAACATTGTAATGCAACCATGAATCCTAATTAACAAACATGAAACTTCATGCCACATGTTCTGTGGAACAGGATTTAGTTACAAAAAAAGACAAAAATATCCTCTTCCATTACCCAAAAAGTTATTTAAATTAAGGAACTCGTGTAAACACAGAGAAGAAACGCAAGGACAGGATCATGTATAGCAACCTAATTTTCTAACAGAGTTCCCTCCAGTACTATATTATATTAGCTAGATTGGGCCAGTAAAGCATACCTGGTTGTCAATGTGCAATGTATACTTGGCTTTTTGTTGTGTGCTAGGATCATATGTGCACTCCACATTAGATTGCATATCATGTAAACATTCCACGGATGTCAGTTTGGAAAACTCTACCTTCTCAGCTAATTCTTTCAGTTTTCGTTCAAGGAGATAACTTAATGCATCAACTCCCTTCATAGTCTTCCCAAGCAATAGATGATCAGGATTAAACTCACTGTCTGGGAAAAAGAGCGACCTTTTACCTTGAGGGCGTGTTGAAAAGATGAAATCATTATCCACAACTTCTTTATCCTTAACAGAACGTTTCATTGGAGCACTAAAAGTGAAAGAAACAACATCTGATCCTGCCAGACCAATATCTTGCCCCCAATTATCATTAACTCCCATAATCAAACTAGACACACCAGCTTTATCACTGGCTTTAATTATGTCTTGAGAACTCTGATTTCTTTCGGAGTGGTAACTTCCATCAATAGAACGTTTTTTATGTGAAATTCTCCCAGAACTAGAATATGACTCTTCCATTTTGCCATGTTTGAAGTCTGAACCTAGTTTTCGGGAACTACCTTTAGAGGTACCGCTAAGTCTACCAGAAGTCCTTTGCCTAGCCGATGAAGTTTCTTCACGAACTTGCTTGCACTTAGTGGAGGATTTTCCCCTCTCAGCAACAACGCAATTTTGTCTCTGAATATTCTGCCCAAGCACACGTGATCCCATCTGTGTGCATGGTTTTTTCATTGTCGATTGACTAGAGTGCAGCTGATTTTGACTGAACTCACCAGACTGTTGAGTACTCATCAAACAGGGGGTTTCTCTTTTCTGAAAATTGACCTTTTCATGCAATGCAAGGGGAATTGATATTTGTTTCTCTTTGTAAGACACTGAAGTTTCTTGCTTGTCAGGGAGAACCTTTACTGATGTCCCATTCAGATATCCATTCCAGCTCTTACTCATTCGTAGCTCCTTAAGGTTCTCAAGTACACCCGATTCTGCTTTTCTCAGAGATACTTCAGATGTTTTTCGTGATTTTTGAGACATTTGGACTTTCTCTTTGAAATCCTTCACTCTGAAAGAAGCTGAGGATGATCCAACAGATGGAAGCCTGGCTTTTGTACTAGCACGAGGAGATGACTCCAGGATTCTTGCAGCTGCTTCCATTATGTGAGCAGCATCTTCATGTGGGATAAAACTGGTACTTTTAATGGGTGACAGAAGCTTGTGATGGGTAACAGGAATTGTTTTAGCCGATTTAGGTGGCTTCACTTCAGTGTGGAACTTATCCATTGTGCTGTTAATCACCTTTTGGTACTTTTGCTCAAAGCCATTCCTGAGAAGTACGTCCTGCAATGTGCTGGATGGCAATATTTGATCTTGACTTGTTCTGTAATAAGTATCAAAGAGTGGAGTAGATTGTGGCTCAAGAAAGGTGGATTTCGGGAGAGAATCCAACCCCATAAGCCTTGCAATAACCCCAGGGGGCCTGGTCCCATAAGCATCTTCTTCAGTGACAGATGGTGCACAACTATAATCACTTGTTCCTTTGACTGATCTACCTGACATTTCATCTAAATCCCCCTAAGAATACAAAAGTACAATTCAGCTCAGGAATCCACTGGAAAAAGGAAAAAGGTATCAGTACTTCCTACAGGTATCCTGGCCGTTTGAATCTGGGCTGAGGAAGGATTTCTTTCACACTTTTTCTTTCGCTTGGGTTGCTCTACACAGAATTGAAAACCATAAAAAAACACAAAAAAATCAAAAGTAATTCGTCTTTTAATTAACATATTCAGCCAGCCAGCCATACCAGGTATATCCTGCCTGCTTGGAAATAGCTGCTTGCGAGATCTTACATTCCAGTCAAACATTTGGAGGAAGCCACCCCCACCCTCAATTCCCATATCCACGAGTGGAATTCAAAAAATAAGGAAAATTCCCAAATAAAAGAGTAGACTAATGGCGAGAAATACTTTGTTCAGGCGCTCCATCTGCAACACAAAGGAATGCAATAAGATGGGTTGGGTCAAACAAAGGGCGCGTTAGCTTAGCATATTCGAATGATCCATCCATCCTTCCTTATCATTTACCAAGCCAGCCCATTACAGACTCCTAATTCGTAAAAAGAAGAAAATGTACCCAGATAACCCGGAAAAGGAAGTATACATTTCGAAAACAAACAAGTAGCTTTAAAGAAGATGTCATTCAAGGAAACATACAGATTTTCCAAGAGGGCAACGCACGCTATCCCGAAATGAAGAAGGAGAGGGTTACACTTTACAGTTGAAAGAAAGAATAAATGTGAAGAGCGGGGGGAGCCATTCAATTCATTGGGGTCTGGCGCACAACGTTAACTTCTCACTCTCAGTCTCTCTCTCCATTCCATATATTATTTATTTAAACAAAAGAAAAAAGGGAAACTGTAACGTCTCTTTTATTCAAATCAAAATTCTCAGTGGGTCCCGCCTACACGCTATTATCAGGGTGGGTATTGGTTACTTGTGGTGCGCCACATGGTAGGCCGCACCGTAGTGCAGATATTGTGGCATTATTAGTTAAATTATAAAATTGCATAACAAGTTCAAGTTCAAGTCCAACCCTGTGTTGAAACTTGAAAAGAATGGACAACACCAATTTTAAAAACTGTACAAAATGCTGCTATCCAAAGTGAATCCCATAATCCTGCTCCACCGCCAAAATGTTGCTGCTTCCTGTCTGCATGGTTGTGTTATGACTTATGCACAGTTACAGATACAAAAATAGTACAAAGTGAATAACGTATTTGACTCGCCTGTTTCAGAAGTGCGCTCATTACGTCTTCCCCTTCAAACTGATCATCGCTGAATATGTAGTTGGGAAACCCTCCTATATCACTATCAGGGAGCTCTTCACCTCTGTTTCTCGATGAGCACATATTGGAGGAGTTACCAACTTGATGACATGACTCTAATGGAGGAGTAACACCGACATCTCTTCTATTCAAAGGATCACCCAAGCTTCCTTTTCTTTCCGAGTTGCTCTCTTCTTTGACGACGCTCCGGGTCAAATTTCTTGAACTACCAACAACAGACAATGTGCTTCCTAAATCCAAATTCTGGCTCCTTGAGAAATCTAACTGCGGTGACGGATGGGATACACAAGGAAAGCTTGGCTGAAACCCTTCTTTATCAAGTACACCACCACTCGAAACTCCCAAATTAAAAGATGACCGATGATGCCCTGAAATGACTCCATTCAACAAGTGCGGGGTCCTGAACTGTGGCCGAACCATTTGCGACATAAGCAAACTGCTTTGATTTGAATGTGATGCCAAAAGCATAGGCATATTTATGTGCTGTTCAGATTGATGCACAGTTGTAGCAAGTTGTTTAGAGTCGATAGTTGTGGGGATCCCATGCAGCAAATTTACTGCCAGATTGCTTTCCCTCTGTGCCTGTCCATTCAAGAACCTAATCTTTGGATTATTGAAGCCCAAAATGTTTCTCTGATCAATTAAGGAAATACCAGAACCCCGTTTAAGTGCACAGGCATTCTGGATTGCAGCAAGACTCTGCTGACCAGCGGCAGAAAAGGATTGAAAATCAAGACCATGAAAAGGAGCCATTGTCCCAAATGGTACATCCGGATTTCCAATGAATCCAGTTCGCTGTGATTCATTTAGCTTTTTCAGATAAATGCGATACTTCTGCACAGATTGATAATGGTGTAAGTGAACATATATATATCCTCTTAACTGAAAAAAATGGTAACCTGAAGGTGGCTAGCCACATTTTCTCTTGTAAGTCCAGGGACATTCATAAGTTCAAGTATTTTTTTAGGCACAACTTCTGCAAAAGACATGAAAATGATATAACGAAATCAAATTAGAATTGGGAGTGAAATGAGTTAGAAACATACTGTCAATCCCGAGTTGATTAACAGCATTCACAAATTGTTGATGGAGCTCAACAGTCCAAACAACTCTTGGTTTTTTCAGAGTAGATGTATCATCTCTTTCTTCGGTTTCATATTCTTCTTCCTTTCTTTTCTTTGAACTACCTTTACAGTGTCCTTCATTTGCAGATGAGGTGTAATCAACATCTTCAGATTGTCTTTGGGATTTATCCCCATCTTCACTTGCAGAATTCTCAAACTTCCTTTCCCTCGATCCCTGCTTCTTTTTGCGAACCACATGCTGCCATATGTTCTTTAATGCCTCCATACGAATGGGTTTTATCAGATAGTCGCAGGCTCCATGTGTGATACCCTTCATCACAACATCCATGCTATCATCTGCTGACATCACTGACCCCAAACAAAATGCCAAGTCAACATACCTAGTAGAAAAATTCAAGTAGAAAAGTACTACTCACTGATGACTGGAAGATCCATTTCCAAACCAACATGCTCGAGAAGACTGAAGCCATCCATGTCCGGCATGTGGACATCACTTAGAACAATATCGTAACTGTCCTTGTGATCTCTAAGTAACATCAAGGCATCCTCCGCTCGGCTACATTTGGTTACTGAAAACACAATGATGTCCACTTAGACTGAAAAATAAGGATATCTGATGCAGACAACAAAGGCCGACTGTGCAAAACAATAATAATTTCGTGTTTTGAAAATCACCGCGTTAATAATTACCCAACAACCATCATACTTGCAAGTCAACAAAATCACAAAAACAAAAGGGAGATCTATTGACTGGATATTTCTAATAACAAAACAAGTGTAACAGAAGAAATGCAATGAAAGTTGACTTGAATTTGATATAAAACCTTCATAGTGGCAATTCCGAAGCATCTTCTCCAAGATCCTCAGACAAGTGAGGTCATCATCCACGACGAGAACTCTCAAACCCGCCGGGAACTGTCCATTAGCGGACTTGCACGAAGTTGTACACGACATGGGATTCGGTCCAAGATTCATTCTTGTTCACAATAAAATTATGCTAAACACATGAAATAGCAAGATGTTTCAAGGAGATAATATCTCAGGGAGTGGGAGCCAAGAAGTCTGTGGTAGTGGTGTGAAGAGAGAGGAATAAAAGATGGGAATTGCAACTTGTATATGTGAGGTTGAAGGCATTTGAAGAAGCTCTTGGCTTGTTTCTTATTCCGGCTTTAGTTTCCTAATATCTGATTGGGGCAGTGTAGCACCGATAATGATACAGGTCAGCTCAACCAACCTCTGAGTGGGAAGTGGGAGGTCGGAATTCAGGAGTGGGGGTGGGAAAAGGATGATCCAATTCCAGCCTGGGAATTTCAAAGTGAGAAAGCAGGATTTGGAGGCATAAATAGAATTTAGTTAACATAAATAAGAATATTGTGTGTAATACAAAAGAGATATTGTTTCCTTTTTTAAAAAGAATACCATAAAACAAAAAAGATTGGTGAAATTAATATAATCTTGATCTAGACAAGACAGTGGTCGCATCGGTTTTGGATTGATGGCATGCCATGGTGGTCCCTTAACCTTTCTAATGCCAAATAGCATTAGCTTAGAATCATTTTCAAGTGTAACATTATTATGCTATACTAATTGCTGACAATAAGCAATTGGTACGTACACACATTTACTATACTACTGTTACTTGCTTAGGGACCCCAGCCCTCTCTTGGTTTAGTCTAAACCGAATGAAAAGCTACAAATACAATGGATAAAATCGAACAAGACACTGTGGGGGCTGCTGCTGTGCTGTGCTGTGTTGTTGGTAAACAAACAAACCACTGCCACTGTCTACTGGGATGCATTGGGTTAGGATGATGATCTCTTTCGCTTTCTATCCTAATCCTCCCTTAGTCATTTTGGACACTGCTTACTGGAAAAGTAATGTCGGGTCCTTTTTTCATTGACAGAGGAGGATTCTCAGCTCCAGTGGCGGTAGCAGTAGCAGTTGCCGCAAAAGAGGAGGATTCCTTCTCTAGTTTACCTATTCTTTTTAGTTTTTATGCAGTTGCTACTGCAACTTACTGTTGGCCTTCACCAACAAAAAATATTTTATATTTGGTAACTGGTGTAAAGTGAGTAACAAAGCTAAATAGGCGACAAAGACAATTCCCCAGAGCAAGAGGAAGAGCAACTTGGTTCAACAAGCTCCATGATTTCTTTTATTACTTCACCTTTGTCTGCCTCGAAACTCTCATCCTCTGCGTTCAATTTCAAACTATCCATTACCCCACAACTTACTACTAATCTGTAATCAGTTATCACCCACCTCTCTCTATGTTGAAGCCATCCAAAAACCTCACCAGTTTCATTCTATTGGCACACAGGATGTTGACGATGTCACTCGGTTTCTTCTGGTTCGCCACAAAAAGCTGCAATAAACTAACCTCTTTCAACGCCAAAAAACAAAACAAAACAAAACCAAATAGATATGCAGACCTTGAACACATGGAACGCATCAATCTGGATGCTCTTGTGTGATTCCTGGCTCACATACCACATATTTCATCACGCACCATATTAAATATATATATATGACCCCTTGCTTACTTACCCGAAGAAGATTCATAATAACTTTCATGTTGTGCTTTGAACTAACATAACGTATCATCACACCAGCGTTGGACCGATCCAGCATAATCTCTCCAAGAAGCTTCACCGCCTGTCTTCTTGTCATGTAGTTGGACGACTCCAACAGTTTTGAGTTGAATTCACCAAAGAACTGACCAAAATGAATACATTAGGTGACTGTGACTGCAACTGCAACGCAACCACCAACAACATATTTACCCAATCTTGATTTTCTGCCAGAAATCCTGCCACCGTCGACTTGTGCCTTGTCATAAGCTCCTATAAAACACATTTCCATCAATAAATTGAGGAATTTGACAAGGTTGGGAGAACAATATAGACCTTAAAAGCAATTGCTGCATCCGAAGCAGCATCAAAGTTGGGAAGTTGAATGTAGTCAAAGAACTTCTTCACCAGCTCCGGTTTCAGAACATATCTGGCAGCACAGCCACAGTTCAGAAGGTACAATACAAATAAATAAGCATCAGAGAATTACATTCCTATGCAAGTATTCGTCTTTACCTTGCAACAACCTGGTGCCGGATGCATTCCCTCAGCATTCCCCCTAAATGCAAGGCAAGAATAGGGTCCTCATAACTGCAACGATTACAGAATAAATTGGATATCTAGCTACTAGTATTCTAGCTCATTTGAGTTGATTATAAAGTCACTCTTACACCAACATATTATAGAGTTGATTAGTGTTTTAACTCACCCATAAACCAACCGATCAATAAGATCAAGATTAGATTCAAGGTAATCCGAAGCAATCAATCGTGAATGAACAGGTTGCCTTTGCAAATTAGCCACCACCTGGGTAGCATCCTTGCGAGCCTACAACACACAAAATAGCATTTCAAAGGAGTAACAACTAAGAATGACTTCATCCAAATCTCGCTTACTTCTAAGTTCAGTTTGGGGAGACAGAGGATGAGGAGGCGCATCGTGTCATCCTTGAAGAATTCCTGAGTGATTTGCGCACATGCATCTACAAGCGGCTGCGATTCATCAATGCCGTAAAGAACGCACTTCAGCTCCCTGATATCCATGTCTAATTGTTCCAACTGAAATCCCAAAAGGTAATTCCTCCGATTACAACGAATAACCAACTTTACCATCAATGACATGAAAATAGAAAACACGGAATGCAAATTCCACCGAACCATGGCCGAGGCCGAAAAAACAACCTTTTCACAATTCAGCATTTTCAAGTCACGAATTTCCATGAAAATATAGCAGAGAAGAATTTTACATATAAATCTCGGATTGTTTTGTTCAAACAATACATTTTCAGATCAACAATATGCGAACGAAGTGGCGATGATTAAAAGGCGAACCTTCTCATAGCCCTTGTGATTTGCATCGTGAGTCCCAGAATTGAGGTGACAGAGCAAGTCTCTCGTCTCTCGGACGACATAAGCCGGGGCTCGCGGCTTTTTGGATTTGAAGAGATTTTTCATGGAATTGGTGCGCAAGACCTTGGGCACAAGCATCTTCAGCATAGAAGACGACTTGGACCTAAACAACCCATTATCCTCCTCCCCCCTTTTCACAGCGACCGGCATCTCGTTTTTTGAAAAATGCCGGGGGACCGAGATCCCACCCAGCAATGGATTTCTGTTAACGCAGCAAATATTTTTTTATTTTTTCTTGAGCCGAGAAGGTGGGAATTGTGGAGATGGGAATGACGTATTTTTACTCTAGGAAAGGGGAGGATGGCAATGGCAGGAGCTATTCCGCCATTTATGGGAGAGAATGAATTGGAGACATCGCTGCCTCTTTGTTTTCACGTACACTTTTCCAAAGATATTTAATCCAATCCAATGCGTTACCGTTACTGAAAAATAAGCCACTCTAAGGTTTTAAAGAAAGAGACCAAATGCTAACTCTTTAGGGGTGTTCATTCAATCTAATTGAATTTCAAATACTGATACAAAATAAATGAAAAATATAGCTACCGGATATAGAACTGAAATTTATCGATATCTAAATATTTCGATGATTTCAACCATACTAATACAAAATTTTATATAATGATATTTCATTATATAAAATTTAACTGTATAATTACATTAATAATTTAACTGTAAAATTTAACTGTAAAATTCAACCATACTAATACTAACTCTTCACTATTAAATTCAATTAAAAAAATATAACCATAATAATATAGTTCATAATATAATTAACTATAAAAATTATTATTATTAAATTAAATAAAATGTTAAATTTAGTATTCCATTTTTATCAACAAAAACTAAATGCTAAAATGATTGAAATTTATAAATTGAATGTCGAATTGATTTTAAAAATTCTATATATATTCAATAAAAAAATTCGATATTCGATTTAATACTTTATTTTTATCCAATAGTAAAACTTCTACTAACTCTAGAAGTTTAAGTTAACCTATAACTCCACTCAATTACAATGTTTTCGTGCTAATTTTAAATTCCATACCCATTTGAAACGGTATGATTGATATACCGATCGATATTAAAAAACGGGTTGGATCACACCTAAAAAATATCAATATTTAAGCACCAACCAATGTAACAATACTATACCGAACACAATGACTCCATCATTTGTACCCAGCTATGAAATTTCAATATGAGCATGCTTCAAAGCCCATTCGTTAGAGCGGGAAATCCTTATCTGAAACCTTTTAAAACCTCTCACTCCTCTCTCTCTCACACACACACAACACACAACACACACAGCTAGGCTGCGCGACAGCGCCGAATCAAGATGAAAATCGCCCACTTTTGCCGTTGTGCCAAATGCAAGATGATTATTTATCATATGTAGTGCTAGTGGATCTATGCGAGATGAATAGCGAATACGAAAATATCGAATCTTTACCTGGAAGATTCCTCCAAGCTGTGCGGCCTGCTCGAGACCTAGAATCCAACTGGGCAGTTAATTTGGCCAAGAATTTGGATGAATATTTGCTTAAAATTTGTTCGGGTCAGATTTCAACCCAAGAAGCCGAAATATTTAATGTTAATTTTGCTGAAGGTAATTCATTTTCTATTTTCTTAGTATTTTCTTTTGAGACTTAATTTGTGAATCCTGTTCTTTGTTCGCTTGAACATGTAGCTGCATTGCTGCTTCAGGGGTCTGTTCAGGTGTATGGTAGAAAGGTAGAGTATTTGTATTCCTTGGTACTTCATGCTTTGGAGTTCATCTCCCAAAAAAGGTTTGATGATATCTCTTTTTCCCTCTCCTCGAGTTTCATATTAACAGATAGTTCCATCTCACTGATGCGCAGGAGTGCCTTAATAAAATAACTTATTTGCTTCGAACCTCGTTGTTTAGTTTTAGATGGTGAAGTATCTATCTTTTGAGCTAGTGATGGTATTAACACTACTTTTATGGATAAGAAACCACGAGATGACGCAACTGGCAAACATTTAATCAGTGAGAAAAGAGAATCTTGTGGACCAGTCACAACCTTCATATCTTTCTTCTTCCAAGTTTAGTTTGGAACAAATATTAAATACCTTTTTTGCAGCCGACAAGAGCAACCAGTCACAACCTTCATATCTTTGTTCTTCCAAGTTTAGTTTGGAACAAATATAAAATACCTTTTTTGCAGCCGACAAGAGCAAGCCACTAGTGCAAATGAAGAACAAGATGCTGTTAGTCCACAGTCTTTCAATGATGAAGTTGCTGATTTATTTTTCGGTTTTGACGATATTGCTGGTAAGTCCTTTTGCACTCCTATAATTTGCACTTGTTCACTGTATCAGTGAAACTGGATATTAGTTAATTCATGATGCAGTGGAGCCTAAAAATCTGCTGGACTGCACTATCTCTAGATATACTACGTCCAGATATCTATTTAAACTCCCTCCCAATCTAGCATTGCTTGAAGGTGAATGCATAGATATTGGTGCTGATTCTGAGGAATTGGAAACCTATCTGGTATTAATCCCACCTCTTTTCTGTGGTTTTAACTGTTTTCAAAATGTAATTCATTTTCAATGCTGCAGTTGGCTACGAGTAATATATACAGGGACTTCATTCTCCTGGATCCTTTGGATGCTGTCACGGTCGACAATATTCTTGAATGTATAGCTGGACAGGGTACCACTACTGATAGTTGTAAAAGATCCTTTTTGTTCAAAGGGCAGAAAGGCTTTCAGTCCCCATGCAGACAATCTAACAGCACTGCAGTTAGGTTGTCTGTTAGAAAAAAGCAGGATGCTGATGTAACTCAAATCCGTTGTACTGATCTTAGAAATGAGTTGAGCTTGGATGGTATAAGAAGTTTGGGAGGAGACTATTGTTCTCAGTGCAATACAAATGAAGATTATGGATCTAATCAGGAGTATTCTGGCCCTGGACATGAGGTTTCTGATGAGGATGATGATCCATGGAAAACTTTGAGTCCCCATGAATCCGGAACTTTAAAAGTGAAGCCATATAAAAAAGGTTGGCTTCATATTTAAGTATTTTGTATTCTGTGATGTTTCCTGACCCGTCACTATTACAGTGAAAGCTAAGGGAAGGCGTGATCGTTCTAGAAAGAATAACTCTATAAGTGAAGAGTTTCCTCTCGCGAAAATCCTTGGTCCTATTAGTATAAAGTTGACTGAGGAATGGGATGCAAGACAAACAGTTTCAAGAGCGCGGAGAACATCTCAACTTGTTCCATTGTATGAAAAGGTTGCCATTTTTGCTTACCAATTTTTCACAAATTATTATTTTTTGTTGAAACTAACCTGCTATTTGCAGTTGCGACAATCATTAGTTTTGGGGGCGGCCAAAATAAATAATTTGTTCTGCAATCCTGAGAATGAAATGGAGGAGGATGATGAATACGATAATGGCGATCAAGAAACAGGGTCACCTGATGTTTTTAATGATACATTTAACGATGAAGATGCTCCTCAATGCCATGAAACTGTATGCATATATTCTCATATTTATTCATTCCTTTAAAATGTATCTGGCTACTTTACTCTCATTGCTTGGGCAGAATAAAGATGCAGAGGCTCAGATAAGCCTTGAAGACCTTTGTCGTTCCCACTTGGTGAGTTAGACACGGTGAATTCATCTCTAAAGTTATGTTGATCTGAAAACTTTTTGTAGGATGCTCTTTTAGCAACTCTTGATGAAAATGTGATGCAGTCGGAATTGTCTACCAGGGTTTCCACATGGAAACAGCGAATTGAGCACACACTGGAAGAACAAGTGAGTTAGTTGTACTCTATTTTATTGGACTGGTTTGACATAAACAATGGCAGGATGCACACCCACCATTTGACATCCATAAATATGGCGAAAGAGTTCTAGACAAGCTATCTGAGGAAGGAGATGCTGAAAAGGCCTTGTCTTTTGGAGATATAGTGAAGGGACAAACAAAGTATGATGTGGCAAGAACCTTCTCCGCTCTATTGCAATTGGTAATGGAGGAAAATTATATAATGTTATTGCAAACAGATGAGATGAAATGGTTTGCTAATTTCAGGTGAACAGCCGAGATGTTGATTTCGTGAGAAGTAGCACATCCTCGTGGTGCCACTCAAATGCGAATCCATTTTATGTTCGTGTTATTGGGAGGAGTAACACGAAGGTTAAGCTGAAAAAGCGGTCGACAGCAAAAAACAAGATTGTAGTTGAAATGGCAAAGTCATCATCGTCGAAATCCCATTCCCCTCAAGGCAAAAAGAGACGAAAGTCTGAATCCTCATTGCCATTCATGAACCCTACCAAGCTACATGTGATTTGAGAATATCGCATATAGCCTAGTTGTATTATTGTTATGAGATATCAACCACGCTAGCCTAGTTGTACAAAATTATTTTGTATCACATCACATTGAGTAATCGTAATTTATGTAGCTAGCTACCGATTTCATCCCAACTCACGTCTCAACCGGCTCCTCATCGTACATCGTATCTTTTAACCTTTCTTGTATCGGAGTAGCAGTTAAAGAATCTACAATCTCGGGGTTGTGGCTACGCGGATTCCAGCTTCCAGGTCTCTGACTTCGCTCGTACTCGGACAGGCTCTCGGCGACGGGCAGCTGCTACTACTCATCGGCGATCTTTTGTTCATGCTCAGCAATCTCTTGAAATGCAAGAAACGAGTTCCTGGAGAACTCTGGCCCTCCAGATCAGACACAGGACCAACCTCTATTCTCAGCCCCATAGTCTTCCTACTCCCAGCCGATGACGTCGCATCGCAGCAAGAGCTTCCATTCGATTCGTCCTGCTCAACTCCAGAGCTCGATGCCTGAGCATCTTGCTCGACAACCGGATGCGGTTCTACAGTAGACCGACAAAGGGGACAAGTCGAGTGGGAATAGAACCACATATCAATACACTCGATGTGGAAAGAGTGGTGGCAGTTAGGCAATAATCGCAGAACCTGGTTGGCCTCAAACTCGGACAAGCAAACGGCGCACTCCAGCTCCGCCGTCTTAGAGCTGTAGAGGTAGAAAGGGAGAGAATTGAGAACTTCCCGTTGGAGGCCGGTATTGGGAGGCTGCTGGGTATCACTATTGGCGTATATGAGTACAGGGCGGCGTGAGCGGCGGAGACGAAGGAAATACCATCGGGCGTAGAGGTGTAAGGCGGACATGAAAACAACGACGACGAATAGAACAATAATGGCGGATAGCATAATCCTGCCACCGAGGGCGTACCCATAACCGAAATCATTGCCCTCAGGCTGCGGCTGTTGTCGGTCCATTTGATGCAATACAATTACAGATTACAGGTATGTCATCTCATCTCACTCGGCTAAATAATTTATGAAACACGGGAGTTTCCTGGATATTTCAGTTTTTGAAGAGAGCCCACCGTTGGAATATTTCCAGTTTCCACCCACCATTGTTGAACGTGGAAAGTGAAAAAACAGGGATCAATCCAAATTTGCAACATAGGAATACGAATATGATTCTTCGTTCAACAGAATAACATGTGAATACGAGAAAGTTCAACTCGGTTTGCGACGTCGTCCAACATCAAACTGCACCTCCAACAACCCGGTAATCCCGGCTTCAATCTTTTGCCCAGCCCTTACTGGCCCAACTCCAGGAGGAGTACCTACAACAAAAACAAAATTGTCACGCATATGCTTTATTCCAAGTACAAGTATTACTATTACTATTAGTATTACCTGTGAGGATGACATCACCTTCAACTAGGCTAAACATGGAACTGATGTGGCTAATTAAATATGGGATCCTAAATATCATATCACTTGTGCAACCCTTCTGCCGGACTTCCCCATCAACCTACACAAAATACGATTAAGTCAAGTGTGAATAACAACACCATCAACACATTTACCTTTAACCACAATTCTACATTGTGAGGGTCTGCCACCATTGACTTGGGTACCTACGGAAGGAATACGCCAACATTTAACTAGGACAACACAAACATAGATAGATATGTCCATCTGCACAGATTACATCCTTACAACACAGCTGATTGGCGTGAAGGTATCTTGGCCCTTAGCAACACACCAAGGAAGACCTGCAAACTTCCAAACCAAATCTAAAAACATGAGATACAGCACCATTCAGATAAACCAGATGCCTTGTATTTTCTAAAAAATAAAAGATCCATCAAAAGCAACAATACCATGCTGCATAACACATATAAACTACTGTAAAGCCCTACGCGCTACAGTTGCACATACCTTAGCAGCCGATTGGATCTCCCTTGCAGTCATATCCAACGCAAGAGCATAACCTGGATTCATGAAGGCGTTTCACTAATTTCAAGCTCAAATGAGGAGATAACATAAAAATAAAAACAAGCAGCTCGAATAACACCTTATACAATGTCAATCCCCTTAAACTTATACACATCAAATAAGGAGAGATGATTTCCTGATATCTATCGAACCATAAAATTGATGAATTAATTCAATTCGTGTAAACATTTATCACCTTCAACATAGTCCATAGCCGCTGCTTCCGACACATCTCGACCACGTCGACTAATGACCACTGCCAACTCAACTTCATGATCCAGAGATTCCAGTGGTTCCGGAATCTCAATTACACCACCGTCCTCCAGATAAGAGGTCGTCGGTTTCAGAAACAGAACTGGATCCTTCAAGAGAAACGATCAAGTCCGATAATCATAAAAAATGGTGTTATGATGTTAAAAAATGGAGAATACTTTAGGCACAGCATTTCCCAGTTCCTTCGCGTGCGCTGCGTAGTTGCGGCCGACAGCGATGATTTTGGGGCCAACGGCCAGAAGTTTTCGCACCGCAGACGTTGCACCCGCCATTTTTGTCACACTTTCAGATCGTTCAACTCTAGCGTCGGAGATGAGGGACGGCGAAGGATAAGAACGGTAAAATTGCATTGGATTTGGGTAATTACAATTTACAACACTCTTGTACCCTTATCAATTTTCATTTGACTTGGTCACAAAAATTAAAATTAAAATTACACCTTGCATCTTCATGTATTTATTTAATCTATTTTCCCCACAAACATTTGATTTTGATCCATGTACTGTGGCATGTTGATAATCACACAACCCGCCAGTGCAATCCCCCGCTCCTCACTCTTCAAAATTCCCTTTTCTTCCCTTTCTCAAATGCCCATAGATTCGCTGTCTCATGTAATTTCTTGGCGTACATAGCCTAAGAAATTCTTTCATTGGTTGAGACTCCTGCTAAATGCTGGAAGGAGCAATTTTGATAACACATTTTGTTTCTTCTTTTTTTGACCTATTACCTCTCCTCCGGGAAATGTGTCACAAATACATGATACATTGGATAAACGGACTCACAGATAATTGAATATTCAAACCACTGTGAAGTCCAATAAAGTTGTTGAGTAAATCCAATAAATTGGAGCAGGTAGACTAAGCAGTGAAGGAGTGATAAGATTTAGTTGTTAGAATGAATTGTAAATAAAGGCAAAGCCTTATACAGATTAAGTTTAAGTTTTTCTGAATACAAGAAAACTTCTATATGTTCTCAGTCTCTTGATCAATGTTTTTATTCTTGTTACTGCCTTTAACATTTACATGGTATCGGAGCAAATGGCAGGAAAAGATCCATCAGATAGCAAAAATGTGAAAACACCAGTAACCACAAATACTTACGACCCGATGCGAATGGCAGGGAATGACCACCCAGGCCAAATCATTGTAACATCGTTGCTCAACGACACGAACTATCGGACTTGGCGTCAAGCCATGGAACTGGCCTTGGAAGGAAGAATGAAACTCGGATTTGTAAATGGTGGAATAGTTGCACCTGATTCAACATCAAATGAGTACCTTATGTGGAGATCCATTGACTCCATTGTAAGATAATTGATCTTAAACTCCATAGTTGGAGAAATCTCTGAATCTCTTGTATACGCAACAGACGCTCATAGCCTTTGGTTGGAAATAGAAGAGAGATTCACATAAGCTAATGAACCTCTTTTTTCAATGATCCAACATGAAAGCAACACCCTCAACCAATGAGGCATCACTGTAACCACATACTTTAACAAACTAAAAGCCTTATAGGAAAATCTTAATTGAGTCCACCTATACCAGTCTGTAAGTGCAATGCACTTAAAACATGTAGCTGTGATGGGGCAAAACAATACATGGTAAGGGATAACTTCATCAAAGTGATGCAATTCCTAGGGGGACTCAACGAATACTATGAAGCCACCGTTAATCAGATCCTGATGATTGAACCACTTCCTAGCTTAAGCAAAGTTTTCGCCATGGTTGGAAAGATTGAACAACAAAAGACTGCACAGTTCATTCCTGGAGATAACGATGCAATGGTTGTTGGAAGTCAAGCCTTCACTGCACCAAAGCAAACTAAAGGTGATGACAGTTTCATTCAGAAAAATCAACGCAACATGAAAGAAGGAAATTTCGAAAACAAAAAATGCACAAAATGTTACAAGAGCAGGCATACGATAGAAAATTGCTTCTTAATTCACGGTGTACCAGACTGGTACAAGCAATTGAAGAATACGCAGGGAAAGCAAATTCCAAAGGCATATGCACATATGGTCCTATAAAGCCCACTCAACATCACAGCAGGGGAAGGATCAAGCAGTGAAGCCCCTGATATCGTAAACTTTGCAGGGCACGTTGACTTCGCAGGTATGAATCAAGCTTTATCCACTAACTCTTTGCACATATGTCTAGGTCTGAAGGCATGGATAGTAGATCCTGAGACAACGAACCACATGTGTAACAACCTTGAACATTTTAGTCATTCATGGCCTTTAGTAAACCACCACCAATAGTCATGCCTGATGGCTCTATCCAGCAAGTCACCATGGTTGGAAATACCTACCTCACCCAACATCTTATACTTTCTGATGTTCTATACGTTCCATCCTTTAAATTCAACCTTTTATCTATGTCCAAACTAGTTCAATCTTCCTCTATACAACTGGTATTCTCAAAAAATGAATGTAGGACTTGAAGACTCCTGAAACCATAGCCATAGGGGTGCTCCGACAGTGGCTTTATGTGTTTGATCAAAGAGTCTTTTGCCTACCAATTGCTCTATGAGAGAGTATGCTCACTTCTTTTTTGAACCATGTAAATCTTGATCAAGCCTCTGTCTTGCTTACTGTTGAACTCTCTAATGATATTTCATCTCCTTTGAATTTAAACAAAAACAATACATTGTTAAGGCATGCACGCTTGGGCCACCCGAATTTTAAAGTACTACAAACAATGACCAAACGTAAGATATAATCCATCTAACACTCCTGTAATGCATGATATCTCGGAAAACTTCAGCGCCTTCCTTTCCACTGTAGTGAAACCCAAAGCTCTAAAATCTTTGAACTCTTGTACATCGATGTCTGGGACCCCCACAAACCTAGCCTATAAGGGGGAAAATTTATTCTAACTTTGATGGATGATTATAGCCGAAGTACATAGACATACCTTATGAACTCAAAATCTCATACCAGCGGTATCATCAACACTTTTCTTAAAATGGTATCCAATCAATTCCAAACCAATGTCCAAGTCATCCGATCAGACAATGACTCTGAATTTATAAATCAATCATGTCAAGCCCTTTTTGATTCCCTCGGAATTTTTCATCAAAAAACATGTGTTTACACTCCTCAACAAAATGAGATTGTTGAGCGTAAACGAAAACACTTGGTTCAAGTAGCCCGAACTTTTCTCATTCATGCTTCTCTACCAAATGCGTTCTGGGGGGAGGCCATATTAACCGCTATGTATTTCATAAATAGAACCCCATCAGCCCTTTTGAACTGGCAAACACTCTATAGTAAACTCTTTGGAAAGGAACCTGATTACTCTATCTTGAGAACCTTCGGGTGTTTAGCCTATATATGCGATACTAAACCTCAAAAAGACAAATTTTCTCCTAGAGGAATTAAGTGCATCTTCGTAGGCTATTCATGTGATCGAAAGACTTACAAGATGTTTGAAATTGAGTCAAAAAAATTGTTTTTCCACGAATGTGAAGATGTTTGAGGACATTTTTCCCTCACAATCCTCACCTCATACAGACACTCCACATCAGCCATCCTTATCCCTAGCATCATAACATTTCCAAACATTAATAACCCAACACCATTTCAGCCAATGGACAACATTCAAGACACAATGGCCGAAATAATTGACTCCCCTATTCCTTCAATTCCAGTAGAAGAACTCATAAGTGATATCATTTGCGACACTCCAGACATCCCTACCCCTGAAGTAACAGAAATTTCAAATCAATCCCCAATTCTCAAACGAAGTTCCAGACCACCCAGAACCCCAACCTGGGCATCATATTATGTCTCTTGTACATCCACAAATAACCATCCTTCGACTTTTCTCGTTACACATGTGGGTCTCTTTGCTGAAGTTGACACTATACAAGACCCAAGGAACTATTCAGAAGTCAAAGATTCCCTTCTCTGGATTTCGGCCAGAAGACATGCAGTTTGATCGACCAAGCATCGTATGTAAGTTGAATCGATCTTTGTATGGACTCAAGCAAGCTTCCAGGCAATGAAATGGTGAACTCATTGGGCATCTTACTAAAATCGGGTTTGCACAGTCTAGCCATGATCATTGTTTGTTCGTAAAACATAATGGAGATGACCTTACGACTCTTATAGTCTATGTCGACGACATTCTAATAACATGGAACAATCCGGAAGTTATGGATAATGTAAAAGAGTCATTGGATAGAGCTTTTACAGTAAAAAACATAGGACGAGCAAAGTATTTCTTGGGTTTGGAAATTGCTTATAACGATAATGGGATATTCATCAATCAACGTCGTTATGCTTTAGATATTATCAAAGACTTGGGACTAGAGGAAGCGAAATCAGCAGTGGTTCCATTCATTCCAGGAACAAAACTTAATGGAGAAAATGAAGATGAACTTGAGGATCCAGGGCTAGTGGAAAGATTGTTGTATTTAAGCTTCACTAGACCGGACCTCAGCTATGCTACACAACAATTGAGTCAGTTCATGCAGAGGCCTGGGCGGTCTCACTGGGAAGCAACGCTAAATGTGGTGCGCTATCTTAAAGGAACAACGAATAAGTGGTTGATGTATAGCATAAATTCAGACATGATCCTTCAAGGGTACTGTGATGCAGATTGGGTGTCATGTTCAATCACCAGAAAATCACTAACGGGATATGGAATCATGATTGGGTCATCCTTGATATCGTGAAAGACCATAAAGCAAGCAACGATCTCTAGATCAACTGTCGAGGCAGAGTATCGAAGTCTATGAACGATTGTTTGTGAGATTAAATGGATTTCGCATATGATGAGAGACTTAAGGCTTCAGCTACGATTGCCTATAGATATATATTGTGATAACAAAACAGCGATCCAAATAACATATAATTCAGTCTTTCATGAGATGACAAAACATCTAAAAGTAGATTGTCAATTGGTGAGAGACAATTATAAGGTTGGATTCATCAACTTAAAACATGTGATCAGTAGAGAGCAAGCAGCAGATGTCTTTACAAAACCATTGCCGTCATCATCTCTGCAGGTGCATGAAGAAATTGAATTTTTGTGGAGATGAAGAAATTCCAACATGTAGGGGGAATGTTACAAATACATGACACGTTGGATAAGAAGACACACATAACTGAATATTCAAACCACTGTGAAGTTCAAGAAGATTGTTGAGTAAATCTATTAAATTGGAGCAGGTAGATTAGAGCAATGAAAGAGTCATGAGATTTAATTGTTAGAATGAATTATAAATAAAAGGCACAGCCTTGTACAGGTTAAGTTTAAATTTTTCCGAATACAAGAAAACTTCTATATGCATTCTGTCTGTTTATGAGTGTTTTATTCTTGTTAGTGCCTTTAACATTTACAAAATGGCCTAGAGAAGAGCACCCTGAAGGAACGATTGTTTTGCGCTACTGCTTCAATGTCTTCCGCAAAAAACTTTTGTTAATGGAGAAGTTCATGGATTTATGTTTGTGAATGGGCTTGTTGGAGTTAAGTTTCTCAATGAAATGCGTTGAAACTTGTTAATTTACCATTTGCTGTTGCACTGCAATTGCAGGGAAGGAAGTATATTTACAGGAGTTGGTATTGGCCTGCTAATAGGTATAGGTGCGTATGGATGAAATGTCGACGAAGCAACATTCTGGTATTGATATATTTCAGTGTAACGCTTTTTCTTGTCACGTTATCCTCAGATTTTTCGTATATAAATCCTAACCAATAATGTCGATGCAAACTCACTCGTTATCTCATTTTTTCCTGATAGATTGAAGTAATGATCAAATTGATGAAAATTGCAAGTTTATGTAAACATGATTGGTCAATCATTGGAGCAATTTTAGAGCTTTCTCTTTGACATTTCACTAAACTGCAGTAGCTGACTGTTTTCTGCTACAAAACAAGTGAATCCTATATTTGCATATCAGGTCCAGAGGTTGCTCACCAATTGGCACTGGCAATACTTCTGCTGCTTGTGATGAGTCCCAGTATAGATGAGGCCATATCCACCTATCCTGGGAATTAGGATTTAGGGAAGAAGGGTCTCTAATCCAATTGGTCTGCTTATAGATTCGGCAGGAATCCTGAGGCTGTTGAAGACCTACTTGGCTTGGGGTTTGGCTTTATGGAGGTAGGATCAGTAACACCAATTTCCCAGGAGGGCAATCCAAAACGTCTCATTTTTGGTCTTCCAAATGAACTTTTTTGCCTTGCTATGTGTTTGATCCCTAGAATTTTAGCGCATCAATCTCGTTTGGATATCGAGATTTTATATCTGGGAATTGCGGCTGTGCCATCATCAATAGTCAATAGATGTGGCTTCAATGGGGAAGGAGTTGTTGCTGTTACAAAACGACTTGGTACTGTTCAACATGGTAAAAGAATGTTAGAAACATCAAGCGCTGCATCTTTAACTGGGGATGAGAATCTGTCCCAGGTATTCTTGTGGTTAACATGGGAAAAAATAAAGCCAGTGAAATACCAGTGAAGATGCAGGTGCTGATTATGTACAAGGAGTTAGGTAAAATACATTTTGTTACCTTTGCAATCATATTCTCTTCATGCAAGTAGAATTGCTTCCTCTTTTTAGTTTTTATGATACTGGGATATGTGTTATTATAGGTAACTGATGAATAAATATGTGGGAACCAACGTCATAAAGAAATATATTATTCATATTTTTTTCGTATATCTGTAATTCATTTATTTCAATTTAAAATGTATGGGACATGTTAATGTGATGATCATTTTATAGGTTATCAATATTTCATCCCCAAAGACTCCTTGACTCAGACAAATTCAGGGAACGCAACTTTTAAAGGACATTGTTAAGAGGCTTGGCGGTTTGTTTAATCTTTGCTTGAGATTTTGATCAGATTAATTTCTAAATTTCAAGTTGTGTATCGTACATCATTTTATTTCGATCATGCTCTCTGAAATTGGTTCTCTGTGGAAGAGTTAGCAGGTAAACAATGCATTAAAATTCGGTTTCCATACGTTATCTTCAGTGGCGAGGATGCATATACAAAAATACTAGCTGGAGCAACTCAGTTAAGGTGCATGATACTTTTCGCTGTGCTGATTGAACTTGCGCATTGCTTGGAAGAGAAGCATTCAATACTTTTTGGTAGATGCTGTCTTGTTGATTTGATGTTGTTCAGTTATTTGTGGAAATCAGTTAATTTTTTATTTGTAGTTGATATTTCATATTTTTGTGGGTTTTAACGGAAACAAAATAAATATATTTAGAGTTGGAATTACATGGTGACTCGTGTACCCTTATCTGTCTGCCTAAACCCTTTCCCTGCCGCGTTTCATCGCTTTTCCTCTTACAGGCAGTCTAATGGTTATGCATGGCGATAGCCTTGGCTGTACAGATCATCCTTCCAGAAACAACACCACAGCTGCAGGTGGGATCTGTGTTTTTTGTCTTCAGGAGAAGCTCAGAAAGCTCATTTCATCATCTTCCTCCTTTCCAGAGGATGCTGCTTTCCCTTCTGATGTGACCAAATCACGAACCAGCTATAACAATCGGCCTCTGTCTACAACTCACAGGAAACATGAGGCTTCTGATTCCTTCGTAACAAGCATCCCCCCACAGGCCACAACCCTAAGAACCAGTCAGGATGCCCCAACCCTTAATGGGGACGTCGCTCCACGCAGAAAAGGTTTCTGGTCATTTGTTCACTCCAAGTACAAGAAAGATTTCAATTTCACACTAAACACTATGAAAAATACAAGTTTTGGAGGCTCCATCAGATCAAAGGAGAAGAGAAATGGAGGGAGCCCTCACGAGGAGGAGGTTTCATATGACCTGAAAATTTCAAGATCCAGATCCATAGGCAGGAACTTTTCAGGTGATTTTTTTGAAAGGTTATCAAGAGGCTTTGTGGATTGCTCTCTTCGCAGAGTGGCGTCCCAAAGAGAAGCAAAACAGCAAATATACAAGAATGGGCTCGAGAGCATAAAAGAAAGGATGATTTTCAGTGGATTCATGATTTCTTCACCATCCTCATCCTCCTCCTCCTCCTCTTCGCATTGCGTTGGATCCGACGAGAGGAGCAAAAAGTGGGGCTGGGTATTGGCAAGTCCAATGAGGCCTCCCTCCGGAGAAAAACAAGTTTCTTCAAGCAAGAGTTGAACTAGCTACCAATTTGAGCTGAAAAAGAAGAAAATGGCTGCAGTCTTATTTGAATTGGTTGTGTTGTTCCATGTTGATGCTGCTGGGTTGCAGTTGGAGTGGGGTGGTATTTTGTATAAATTTTCGATATACGGTCAATTTTGGATTTACCGGATTCTACTATTATTTTGTCAAAATATCGGTCCATATGGATTTTTTGGGTCGAGGTCGGATTTTTTGCGGGTTTTGTCGGGTTTTATATTAAAAAAAATAAAATATGAATATTTTATAATTAAATTTATTTTAATATTCCAGTATATATTCGATATATCGATCTGATAAGCTTGTCCGATATACCGATTTTTAAAACATTGGTAGAAAATAAGAATGAGTCTGTAAAAATCCCAAAATAAAGTGGTCCCGTATGGCAATTGTTCAGTCATAATCATCATTAATGTCATTTCTGGAGTCACATGTTCATGTTTTGGTACATGTAGATGAATCCGGATCCTCACCTTACTCATATTTTTAATGAAAATACCTACAGCAATGATCTTATCTTTCTTTGCTCATCACAACCCCTGTCCACATTAGTCAATAAGATAGATTAGCATAATTTAGGTTGTCATTTAATTTTATTATTTGTATCTATAAGTATGTATTTATATTGATTTTAATATAAAAAAGAAGGATTTTCTTTCATATTGTATTGTATTGTATTGATTCCCCCCAGCTTCCTCATTCATCTCTCATCGGCAGTTGTCATCCTGTCTCCACAACACAAAGTTGGATGTGGAAATAATGTTCACCTTATTTCCTTTCCACAACACACGATATCAAGTAGCAGCCTCATCCACATGACTCAACGGCAATGACTCACATCTCATACCTATAGCCAAACCCAACTCCCATTATTGGGCTAAGTCAGCTTAATTATAAGTACACACATCCATCATTAACTGGTTTGATTTGACCCATGGAAGTTGTAGGAGAATGAAAAATGCAATTGTATTCATTTTTCTAATTTAATCCTTCTTCAAACCATATTCTCCTAGTCCTGTATACAATTTCTTACCTTATTATCGGTCAAATCGTTTTCTATTTTTTTTATTTAATTTTTTAAAATATTACTTAGGTACAAATTTCAATGTTTGTTTGGTTATTCAACTAAAAAATCCATTAGGTTATATGATGTGTCCTTACTCATCTTTTTAAATACTTTGTCAAGCTTATAGATATCAAATCCTCAAATTTTGATTTTTTAACACACAAAATAAAATAAAATAAAATAATGATATATTCATCTCAAAGAATCACAATTTTATCATCATTGATTAAACAAGTTGTGGAATCATTATGATTTAAAAATAATTATTTTATCATTATTTATAATAATTATAATATAATTACATTTATTATTATTATATATATATATATAATAATATGTTAATATTTTTACATAAATAACGATCGTAATACTATATTTTTATTAAATATATTTAAAAAATTACGATAGTTATATATCACTACATCTTACAACACCACAATTTTAAAAAATGAACCAAACCAACCAATAATTTAATCTGCCATCAATCTATTTCATGAATTATCCTTCAACCATGTTATTGCAACTCATGATTTTTCAATCGTATACAAACAATGTGCATATCATGTGGATGACATTTACTTACATTGGAAGAATATCAAGGGGGATTTTTCACAAGTACCTTCATTTATAATTCTATCTTTCAAACTACTCTTATTTTTAAAATCATAACTGCATTTTTTCTTTTAATTAATTTCTTATATCAAAATAAATACATATTTGTAATAAAATATTAATGTTAAGGATCTCTTATGAAATTCTAAGAAATGCATGACTAAATTTTGTTTACAATTAAATTTCTAAAACCGATTTTTTCCGAAATATCGGTTGTATCATTAAAATTTGATACAATGCCGAAATATGATATGAAAGCTTTATATTTCCAATATTTAGAAGTATTTTTTACAATGTAGTCATACATTTATTGAAATTACACAAAAAACTCCTAACTTATATATTAATATAAATATGCATTTATTTTGACTTTTAAAAAATGCAGTTATAAAATACTTTGAAAAATAACGGTAGTTTTGAAAGAGAATTAGAAATGAGGAATATTTCACAAATACCCAATTTTCTTAAAAATAGGGCTCTAGTTTTTCCACCCTAGGCTAAAGCTAAACTACAACTATTTGGGCCGAATGTAACTAAGGGCCAATGTTTGCCTTTATGTGAAGTAAACTAAACTAAACTAAACTAAACATAAATGTTATGTTTGCCTTTATGTGAATACTAGAGTAGAGTAAAATTATAATCATTTACAAAATACCAATGTTTTAAAAATCGGTACCGACCGGTATACCGGACAAACTCATTGGATCGATATGTCGAATATATATCGGATCTGTACCAAAATATTAACATAAATTAAATTATAAAATATTTAATTTTTTTTTTTAAAACAAAACTCGACCCGACTTGTAAAATACATATATTGACCGGTATTTTGGCAAAATACCGACCGAAGCCGATACGTTCGAAATTTCTGATATACAGAACCAGTATACCAGAAATTTAAAACATTGCAAAAAACTCCCAATATTTAAAAACTTATCACCTAAGGACAAATAGTTTTTTAAAGTGTATTACAATATTACACCAAATTTTATGTACAAATAATATTAATATTCATATTTTAAAATCTTAATTTAAAAGTAAAATTATATTTGAAACTTATTTATACATATAATACTGTTTGTTTCATATAATTTTTTCGAATATTTAAAAAAATAAGGAAAAATATCAATTCTTCCTAATAATTAATTTCAAACAACAAATATTTTGATTTTGTAAAAATCAATTTTTAAAAATATATAAAATCAGTTATTTAATAAATTGCAAGCCTTTTACTAATTTTCATAAAAAGAAAAGCATATGCCCTGAGAATTGCCCTCTCCGATTGTTTTCTTGTCCGATCGTCTTCAACTTGCAACACCCTCTCAATCTTCACCGACACATTTCTTCAACTTACTCTCGGGTAACCTACCTCAGTTCTCCTTCAAGCTCGCTGTATCCAGTTTGATTGCTGATTACAGTCTCGAAACTCGACTCGGTCTCATTTTTGTGGAACGCACGAAACTGAATCCGCATTTCTCGAATCTTGTCTTTTAGTTGTCGTCTCGGCTAAAGATCTAGCAAGGACAATGCTGAACCGTTTGCTTGGACCCCAACGATTCCGCCAGTTTCGGCGGATTCTTCGCAACTGCAGGCTAACCTTCTTCTGCCTCTTCCTTACACTGTTAATGTTTCGTGGATACCTTGGAGGTGGTAATTTTGGGACTCCGGAGAAAGATCTCGAGGATATTCGACAAACTTTTTCCTACATTCGCCGGCGGACGGAGTCACGGCAGATGTTCAAGGCAACATTAATGGGAACCAATAACTATGCTGAATTTGATGCATCAAAATACTTTGGGGATGAAGATGATGAAAATGAAGATTTTAAGAGTAATGAGTCTGAGGCTGGGCATCAGCAGATATCGAATTGGGATGAGGAGAGGAGTGAATGGCTTAAAAGAAATCCAAATGTTTCTAATTTTATTGGGCATGATAAGCCAAGGGTGTTATTGGTTACTGGTTCCTCACCTAAACCATGCGAAAATCGGGTGGGGGATCATTACTTGTTGAAGTCTATCAAGAATAAGATTGACTATTGCAGGGTTCATGAAATCAGTATTTTCTACAGTATGGCATTGCTAGAAGCTGAAATGGCGGGTTTTTGGGCTAAGTTGCCTTTGATTCGGAAACTTCTCTTAGTGCATCCAGAAGTAGAGTTTTTGTGGTGGATGGATAGTGATGCTATGTTCACTGACATGGTGTTTGAGGTGCCATGGGAACGATATAAGAATCACAATCTTGTGATGCACGGGTGGAACAAAATGGTGTACGATGAGAAGAATTGGCTTGGTTTGAACACAGGGAGTTTTCTGATAAGAAATTGTCAGTGGTCATTGGATATTGTTGACGCATTGACCCCAATGGGTCGTAAAGGAAAGATGAGAGATGAAGCTGGGAAAGTATTGACGAGAGAGCTCAAGGATAGGCCTGTTTTCGAAGCTGATGATCAGTCTGCAATGGTGTATATACTGGCTACACAAAGAGAAAAGTGGGGAGACAAAGTTTATCTGGAGAATGGATATTATCTTCATGGGTATTGGGGAATATTGGTAGATAGGTACGAGGAAATGATGGAAAAGTTCCATCCCGGGTTGGGTGATCATCGTTGGCCACTTGTGACTCATTTTGTTGGGTGCAAGCCTTGTGGGAGATTTGGAGATTACCCGGTTGAGCGATGCTTGAAACAGATGGATCGCGCCTTCAACTTTGGCGATAATCAGATTCTTCAGATGTACGGTTTTGTACACAAGACGCTCTCAACCAGAAGCGTCATGAGAACTAATCAGACAATCAAGGTCTGAATAAGAAACACAATCTTCCTCAAGTCTATGCCGATGGTCTGTTTGGTTTCGCCACTTGCTGTTACTTAAGGCAAACGGCAATTTATTTATCGTATCATTATAATTTTTAGTCGTGTTAGGCTTTTGGGGACAAATACCTTGCCTTGCCTTGCCTATTTCCTTATACAAAAGATGACGCCCCATTACAGATGCAACTCGTGTTTCCCTTGGTATGAGGTAACGCTGTATTACTATTGACAATATGATGGAGGAGTTAGTTGTATACTTGTATTGGCATCTGAGTTCTCCGAATCTTGCTTCTCTAAGATTTGTAATTGAAAATGTTGGAATTACAGAGTCGGGTCGAAATTACGACGGGATGAGATTAAGGGAATGAACACATACATTTAAAAGACTTGATCAAACTATTATGTGATAGAATTTTCATAGTTGTAAACCTAATCAATCCCATTTATTTTAATAATGTGGTATAAATCCAACACTCTATCTCAAGTTCAACCATAATGTTTCGATTTAAAATGAACCGAATTAGTTCCGATATTATGTTTGGATTATAGAGTCTGACCGAAACAACAACGGGGAAGCGCGATCGAATGAGGTTAAAGAGAAGAACTTATACATTTAAAAGATTTAATCAAACTATTATGTAATAGAATTCACACCCTTATAAATTTAATCACCACACTTCTTTTAGGAATGTGACACAAATCCAGCCGAAACTGTGTGGAAATTTCCTTGTCAACATTTGAAACAACTACTTAAATCGGAAGACGTGGTTCATGCCACATATTACTCTTTCATGTAATGGCAATGGTAATGGACCCCAATTATTCAACCCAAAAAACTATCTATTTTTTAAATTCATAAATACCGCTTTCCGTTTGCGTTGGTCCTTCAATTTGAAATTGAATCTCATTCTCAATCTTAATCTCGCCGCTCTTTTACACGACTCGCCCGAAATAGTAGAGACAACTCGCCGCTTCGCTCGTCTCCAAACCATGAATCACTATCATATTTACGAAGCAGTTGGCCGCGGCAAATACTCGGTATTACCAATTCGCCTATTCCTTCATTAAAATCTACTACCTGTATTGACGTGAAGCGCTTGCAGACTGTGTATAAGGGAAGGAAGAAGAAGACTATCGAGTATTACGCCATTAAGAGCGTCGATAAATCGCACAGGAATAAGGTCCTTCAAGAAGTTAGTTCTACCTTAAACTTCCTTCGTCTCCTTTTTTTAAATTACTTACTTGGAACGTATGCTTCTTGTTGAACCCCAACATAGTTCTATCCCTCTGGTTTTCATTGAGATGGGCGTTTGCAAGAAAAGCGTCGTTTTGAGCTACTACTTTTTCTTACTGATTAGAATCTAAAAATTTGCGATATCTGTGAAATGGTACGTTTTTCAAGTTTAGTTTGCTTGTGTTGAGGTTGAGTCAGCTCTTGATGTAATTTACTAAAATCGCGTTAGGATTTTTAAATAAATTATAGGCCTCTACAGATTCATTCGCATATAAGCTGACTATAAATGTATTATTTCTTGTTAAAACAGGTCAGAATTCTTCACACACTGAATCACCCCAATGTCCTGAAGTTTTACTCGTGGTACGGTCACTTCAACTAGGGATATTCATTATTGTTACCTTTTGAGATATCGAATACTATTTGGGAATTTGCGATGCCATTTAAAATTAGATAATCCGTATTTTTGCTATGTTTTTCTTATATTTACTGTAGGTACGAAACATCTGCTCATTTGTGGTTGGTTTTGGAGTACTGTGTGGGAGGAGATCTTTTGACATTGTTGCAACAAGTAATTGATCTTTTCCCGCAGTTAATTATTACTACACTGCATAGTGCCATTTGGTTGATCATCTTTTAAGCGCTTCTCTGATTACTTGATTACTGAAAGGAACATACCATCTCATTACAATGGTTATTTAATGGTTGAAATGGCAGGATTGCAAGCTTCCCGAAGATTCAATACATGATTTGGGTCGTGGTCTTGTTACAGCTTTGCAGTAAGAATTTGAATGTTGATGTGGTTTTCTTTTTGGTTTTAAAAATAAATGTTCCTTTATTTCTAGTGGTTTGTAAACAGGTACTTGCATTCAAAAGGAATCTTTTATTGCGACTTAAAACCTTCAAACATTCTACTGGACGAAAATGGGCATACAAAGGTATTAAATTCCCTAGTTCAAATCATTTGATAATGTCTAGTGCGCAGGAAGTTCTGACATGGAGCTCATCAATAATCTCAATACAGCTATGTGATTTTGGCCTAGCTAGAAAATTGAGTGATATTCCCATCGCACTCTCTCCACAGGTTGGTTTCATGTTTTGTATTTTCTCTGTTATTTGTAAGTGTGACTTATAAATATTGCGCGAATGAGCAAATATATTTTCCTTGTTTCTTCTGTTTGTTTCTGTTTTCATGATTTTAACCATTAAGTGTTATATTTTTACTGGTATGCCTAGCCACCTCAAGCGAAACGGGGAAGTCCTTGTTACATGGCCCCTGAACTTTTCATGGAGGAAGGGGTTCATTCATATGCTTCTGATTTGTGGGCCCTTGGTTGTGTGCTATATGAGTGCTATACTGGCAGGCCTCCATTTGTTGAAAAGGAATTCACTCAGTTAGTAAAGACAATTATCTTGGATGCACCCCCTCCTCTTCCTGGAGCAGCCACACAACCCTTTGTAAATTTAGTTAACTCTCTACTGATCAAAGATCCATATGAAAGGATACAGTGGCCTGAACTTTGCAATCATGCTTTTTGGAGAAGGAAGTTTGAACCACTGCCATTGCCTCCCCAGCCTTCTTTTGGTAATATACTTGAAAATGTTCTTGAACCACATCTCACTGAGCGGAATGGAGATGAACCTTTTCGTAACAAGACTCCATCTAAAACTGGTCGAAAAGATCCAAGAGGGCCAATTAAACAAGATGAAAATTCTATTACTGGATCAAAAGGAGCTGGAACACCATTGAAGAGTGTATGCAGCGGCCATAAATCTCAACTCAGACCTTCAAGAGGAATGTATGATGGAAAACACAGAGATGCTTCGGATAATATTTCTGGCCTCAATATTATGAGACTTTCAAGAATCGCAAAATCTAATATACAGAGGGAAAATGAAAAACAGAATTACAGAAGGCCGCTACCAGATAGCTCTAAAAATGATACTGAAGTCAAAATTGCTAACAATGACATGGAACTTGATTTCAATGAGACCACGGAAGATGAGGCACAAGAAGAAAATGATGGATCTGATTCTTCACCCTCATTGACAGAAGATAATTTATCTGCTCAAAACAAGCAAGAGGTGGAGCTTGAAGAGAAGAGCAATTTAAATGAGAAGCGCATTTCAAATGTATTGGAAACATCATCACTAGATGATTCAAAAGGGAAAGAACATGAGTTATCTTCCGTTGACACGAGTACAGCAGCTGAACTAGCTAATGGTGGTCCTAAACTGAAGACTCCAATGGGTAAAGATACATCTGGACATGCACTTGACTGTGGTGCTAGTTCATATTCAGATCTTTCAATGGTACTTTGGCACCCATCTGATCTTTCAGTTAGACCAGTGATGCCTAGCAGAAAATTTGATAAAGGATTAGATGCAATTCCTAACCTTCCATTTCATGCATATTCCCCAACCGAGTTTGCAAAAGTTCCAAGGGATAAACTTGATGTTATTTACACCAAAGTGGTGAGTATCATGAATGCGAATGCTAATGTTGACAAGCAAAATATAGTCAAATACCTAGAATTGTTGAGCTCGAACATTGAAGCCGCCAATATTTTGACTAATGGGCCAATAATGCTTGTTCTTGTTAAAATGTTGAGGCAGTCCAAGGCTTTGTCATTACGTGTCCAGCTTTATTCTGTTATTGGACTTTTGATTCGCCATTCCACTTTTATTGGAGATGACTTGGCAAATTCTGGAATTTTGGGTGCACTAACTGAGGGTCTTAGAGACAAGCAGGAAAAGGTGCGGAGGTTGTCTATGGCATCTTTGGGTGAGTTGCTCTTTTACATATCTACTCTGCATGATCCCACTAAGACAAATAACCCCCAGGAATCTCCATCTAAGGACAACCGCTCTTCTACTTATTGGCAGGTTAAATTTGTCTTGTGCTATAACTATTTTTGTATGCTGACATTACCACATTAATATCCTATGCTTACTTTTTTAGGTTCCAAATTCATTAATATCTTTGATCTCATCCTTGTTACGGAAAGGAGAGGATGATCTTACACAGCTTTATGCTTTAAGAACAATAGAGAACGTATCAAGTCATGGGGGGTATTGGGCCACTCGTTTTACAAGTCAAGATGTGATTAGCAATCTCTCTTACATATTCAAGGCTCCTGGAAAACAAGACAGCTTGAGACTCACTGCAGGATCATGTTTGGTTCGTCTGCTTCGATTTACACCATCTAGCATTCAGCAGACGATTGATAAAGTTCCTCTCAAGGACATTGCTTCTAGTATTTTGAACGGTAGTCCACGAGAGCAACAGATTTGCTTGAACCTTTTAAACATGGTCATGCTTGCAACGTCACTCACAAATTTTGGACATTACCTGCAACCATTGATGGAAGACAAGAATGTTGCTTCAAATCTTTTGTCTCTTATTGAGCAGGGCACTGAAGTACTGAGGGGAAAGGCTCTTCTCTTTGTGGCTCTACTGTGTAAAAATGGAAAGAGATGCCTCTCACATTTCTTTTGCAATGTGAGATTGCTAACAGCTGTGGACAGGCTCGCAAAAGAGAAAGATGCATATCTGCAACGTTGTCTAGATGCTTTTGTACGTGTCGTGGTATCAACTCTACCAGGATTGCTGGAATCAATTACAGTAGATATTCAGAACCTTAATGGAGCCAGGCGTCACACCCAAGCCGGTCTCAGTACCCGAAACTTTCAAAAGACCAGTATTCACTTCTTTCCTGTGGTTCTCCATCTTCTGGAGAGCTCTTTGTTTAAGCATTCACTAGTTACTCCACATATTCTCCAGCTCGTGGCTACTCTACTTAAACTAACTGAATTACCTTTCAAGGTACGGACCATATCTAAAATGCTTTTATCCCTCCAATTTTTATCTGCATTCTTATGAGCTATCCAAATATGTAATGTGTGGCATGTTTAGGGTATGAAATAGTGTAGGTGTCGTGTCATCTATTATTGAATCATTTCATGTAATGGCATTTACATGTGATTGAACATTTTCTTTCAAAAACTTCATGGAAATACCCCACACCTATTTTTCATGCACTTTTTGAAGCGTTAGCTCCATTTGCAATGGCATTTACATGTGAGTGAACATTTCCTTTCAAAAAATTCATGGAAATATCCTACACCTATTTTTCATGCAGTTTTTTAAGCGTTAGCTCCATTTGCAATGATTAATATGACAGCCCAGTGGACACTTGAGGTTATGAAGGCTTCTAACGGGCTTTAAGGATTAATATGATAGCCTATATGCAGTGCATGTTGTACTGTCTGTTCATCATTAATTACTTGCATGCTCGATTCTAATGATGAATCTATGATTAAAAACCTGCAGTTTGCAGTAATCACCTGATTTTACTTTAATTTTGAACCTCAGGGAAGAGATGATTTTCAGGTAACTCTTCTGCGAGTTATGGGGTCAATGACAGGGGAGCCAATCGTCGTCAACAATAACTCTATCCTCTTCATCAAACAGGTTCTTCCCAGCGTGATTATTCTATATAAGGGAAACAAAGGTGGAGATTCCAGGTATTTGTCCTTGAAGATTTTCTTTGATGTGATGGTCCAATTGTTGAGCGAACCTATACAAGATAAGCACACGCATGAAGAGTTAAAGCATGTATCGAATGCTGAGTTTCTTCCTCTCTACCCCTCATTGATTGAAGATGAAGATCCAGTTCCAATGCATGCTCAGAAGCTGCTCGTGATGCTCATTGAATCAAATATTATAATGGTATCGGATATTCTTCACATGAAAGCAGTCTCAAATTGCTTTGAAACTCTGCTAGGTGACTTCTCAACCATAAACATAAGCAATATTAGGCTTTGCATGGCTCTGGCATCTGCTTCAGAACTAGAAACTAAGATTCTCTCCAAGTTGAAATTAGTCAGAAAGATTGGAAATCTTCTCGAGTTTGTACATGCAAAGAAGATGGACGATTTCATAGAGCCTATACTTACTCTGTGCAAATCATTCTTTTTGCGTTGTGTAAGTTCCAGGGCCTCACAAAATTTGAAGCAGGCTGCACTTTTGAATGATGGGTCATGTGAACGTAATGCTGACCCAGAGCATTGCATTAAAGATATTGCTGATTTTGGGGAAAATGCAGGAGTGATGCTTGAACTGAGCAAGTCATTTGACATAGCCTCGGAATGCTTGGTCCTCATGTTCAAGGCAGCCCCGAGAGAGGCAACTGTGAACTTCCTCATGAATCTGTGCAAAGTGTCTGTGTTGCTAGAACCCAGCCACGTTTCTGAATTAGTGCTGGAACGAATTTTGTATGCTCTCGGATTCTCTTGCCGACAATATCTGTTGCATTCGATGATTCTATGTATCCAGATGTCGGAGCTCGCAAAAATTGAAGAGGCGGTTTATAATCTGAAATGTGGTAGTGCTAGAGGTATAATAGATGCTGCCTCTCGCGTTGCGTTGGATTTGCAGAGGATGAGACATCGGTAGGAAGATGGAAATAACAACACATGAGCATCAACGATAGCTCCTTCGTTCTCCCTGTTTTGTAATGGGATGTGTGCATTTTCATGATTCATGCTTTTCATTTACGTGTGCATTTTTATCACTAGAGGTCAAGTGGAATGCTAAAATGAAAAGCAATTTATTTAAGCCAGTTATATCAGGCACAATCATGCAAATTAAAAGACCAATATTTCATGCAGACATACGGTACCGAATCATCTAAAACTGCAGTGCACTCAGTTCTTTTCCAGTAGTTTTTCGATCAAGTCTGCAGCTTCTTGAACGGTCGTGATGCTCTGCGCGCTATCTTCCTCGACACAGATTCCAAACTCTTCCTCAAGCCCCATGACAATCTCAACCTGCAAGTGTAATAGATACAAGTTGTCAAGACAGTTCAGTTTCATAGGGATAAGACAGCAAGCAAAAAGCTTACAGTGTCAAGCGAATCAGCTCCAAGGGTTGCAAATTTTGATTCTCCATTGACATCACGGTCACCAGCAAGGGCCAATTGCTTCTTCACAATTTTTACCACCTTATCCACCGTCTCTGGCTTCGCCTGCCAAATGAATGGTAGCTTCTTGTCAAAATCTGACGGAAAAGGAATCCACGTCCCCAAGTGATATGCATTACAAGTAACAAAATTGAGAGAGGGGAACACATACTGCACAGGAAATTCGGAGTGGCAGTCGGTGAGAGCGGAAGCCTCTGCCGCTGAATGCAAGCGATACCTTCCCAGTATTGAAAAGCTGTTTCAAGAAAATGAGTAGGCATCAATTATTGATTCAACAAATGCATCGAATAAGTCTTATTTCTTTCAGACACACTGTGAACTGAGCTGGATTTATTTACTTTCATATGGTGTCAAAGTTCCCCTTCATATAATGAAGATCACCTTTTAATCACATAGATCAGGGGCATGAATTGGTATGGAATATGGATTTTGTAGTTTTACACAATATATTATTCAACGATCGAAACATGCAATTTATAAAGAAGATATAAAATGAACAAAATGCAAGAAATCATCCTCACTCGGCAAGGTAGTACAACCCTCGATTACAAAAATGAAATACAAGAAAATAACCTGGCTTCGCTTCAAGGAGCATGATACCGGGAGAAATGAGATAGATGAGCCGGTAAGACTGGCCATCTCCGAGTTACTGAAAATGGATCTGAAATAAGATGGGATCAGGCTAGATAAATAGGAAAGGAAAAGATGCGGCGGAGACTACGAAGTGAAAGTTGCAGTGGTGTTGTACTGGGGTGGGGTTTTATCAACGTCTTTTTTAAAAATCAATTTAAGATTGGTTATTTGAACATAGCAAACTTATGGAATAAAACATGAAATTGCTAAAACAAACCGTTGGCAAAACTTGCATTGGATTGCAATTTGACCACAAAAAGGGATTAATGTAGATTTCTCTTCTTGGGCTTTTAACTGTAATGCTCGTTTGCAATCAATATATGGTGCGAGTGCGACTAAGCATGTAAATTGGCATTTACGCAAGAAGAATATTCACTGCTATGCCTTATTTTTTTCTGAAATATAAGGTAAATAATTCTACTATCTACAAGCCTTGGAAGTGGGAGGTTCTGGACGATGCTTCATCTCTGTGACCCTGGAAGATTGCTGCTGTAATTACTTCACAGTCCATGCTTTTTCGGCGGGAAACCTTGCTTCTGTTGTCCCCCCTGAAACAAAAAACAAAAAACAAAAAAAATTGAACACAGGTTTACTTACTATCAACAGCTCATAACAATGTCATAAAAGACTTGTTTAAATCAACCATTAAAACAAATACTGAAGCCAAATAATCCCCTCTCTAAATAATTGTGAACTTACCCTCCGGAGGGATGGAGCTCTGGCAACAGATGAAGCAGCTGCTGCTGCTGCCACCCGTATCCTGTAATATGAAAGAATGTAAGAGAAGAGATGGACATCCCCACCATACATGAATGATCCACCATATTTAAGGTACCTTTTGTGCACATCAACAAACTCATCTGTTTCATCAACTATTTCCTCCTGATTTAACGAAAGAACAATGAGGAAGTTTGAGTTAAAATTTATTAGCAAGACTAAGACCTTACCTGTAAAAGTTCTTCGAAAACATCTTCTAATGTGATAATTCCAATAACTTCACCATCTTCAGAATCATCAAATGCTATCAACCCATTTACAGCTACATCAGAGAACATCAAGCTACTTTTGGAAGGGGATCTTGGAGCCTTCTCAATGTCGACGATGATAGTTTCACCTTCCTTGAATAGTAATGGAATAGTTAAGTCTGAGTTGCTATTTGCATCTTCCTTCTCTTCAACACTTTCTTCAATATATGGAGGTCTTTTGTTCAAGCGTCTGGCCTTCACAACAGCTGCCATATGGCTGCTACCCTTTTGGAACTCATTAAGAATGTCATAGAGAGGCATATCTGCAGGAACACTGAGAACAGCATGTTACTCAAGCTATTCAAAAAACCACAATTGACAAGCAATCGCCACCATACCGTGGAATTCTCCTAATAGATACAGCACTAACTGGGGTTTCAGTTTCTGGTCTCACAGTGAGAAGGCTCTTCACCTAATTGTACCCATCACCCAATAGATTAATATCAACCTTCAAAAATTTAGAATCAGTGACCTATTGCAACGACTTTACCAGCAAAAGCCCAATAATGTTCTTGGGATTCCCAGAATAGACAGGAACACGGCTGTGGCCACGAGCCAAAATCTTACCCATGGCTTCCCTGAGTTAGGATAAATGTTAATACATTCCCACTTGATCACGCAAAAATAGCCTTGAACTATAACACATTTTCCAGAAAGTAAATAACTCTGAATGCATAATATCTGACCATATTTCTAATCTCAGGCAAATATACATACCAGTCTAACTTTGAACTGACGTCAAGTGAAAAAGTGGACTCAATTGGTGTCATGGCCTCCTCAGCAGTCTGCAAATGCAGAATGGAATGTAAGAGAGGGAAAATGCAAAGAAACTTGATTTCATAACATGAGGAGCTTGACATTTGTATGGCGCCAGTCTTAGCAAAACAAGATCCAAGCTGAAAAAGGCCATATAATAAAAAATACTATTCAGTACCAGAAAATTTATAAGATGTTGAATCTTCCTGATATAGTTTATTAAGTTTAAACCCACCAGAACTGGAAATAGGCTGATTAAATGAACATTAACTTGCAGCAATTTAAGAAAACTTTGGTATAATAGAGAGGAATTAAAACCATTTCTACCACTGCAAAAGCTGCACCATAATGAGAATTAAAAGGGCACGAGACAATAGACCTGCTTTGTTCATAAGTACCTTCTCTGTCAAATCTAAGGCTCCACTAATAATGGTTGTCTCATCATGTGTGAGTTCACCGCCTTTGCCAGCCTAAACATTAACAAGAATACTTAGCTGTGAAGTTTTTTGGGAGCTTCCAGTGCATAAACGTATATATGTTTCTCGATGGATGCTCCAGATGAACAATTGAAATAAAAACAAACTTTCATGAGTTCCTAACGATGTTCGAATAAATACCTCCTGGCTGTGGATAGAAACCAGAGCTTTCAACTGTGCACGCCTGAATAGTGCTTCATTATGTCCAAGGACACAATCCAGTACCTGAAATCATAACTTATTTTAGCAACATTAATTATGAAAGCAAACCAGAGTTTCTACTTGAGTTTAAAAACAAAATATTTCCTTGCCAATTGGATAAGAAATAGGATAGCAAATGATCATTAAAATGCGAACAAGCCAAACAAAATTAGCACCAACAGCAAGTCCATATCTCGTGCATATTGCTTGAGGAATAACCTAAGAGAAAAATGTACACACATATTTAAGGCCTGAACTAGAAAAACAATTCACAAAAGAACGGAAAAGGTCAGAACCTAATATAAAGGTATACCTCGCCAAATGATAAGACAAAGGTCACTGAAAGTATAATGGCAACATATTGATTGAACATCTTATCCAAGTATAGTGGTAGAGCCTGCAAGATGTGCAAACTACATTTTTTGGAGTAACCGTGAACACAATGGTTAATGCAGTTTTAACTTCTTTACAAATCAGGAAACGAAAAAACGAAAAAAAATGTTACCTCCATGGAAGCAGCATTACATAACAAAAGAGTTACCAAGAGCTGGTGTTGCTTTTGAACAACTGGAAGTATTGCAGCTGAAAATCACAAACTCTATATCAAAGAGAATTGAAAAAATTGAAAAGCAATCTTCTCTCATCACATGATTGCACAAGTAGGAAGCACTTCAAATCTAAGAAAGCATGTCTACTTCGAGATAAGGAATGATGTTAATTCTAATTTTATATTTCCATAGTAGCAATATGATCTTAATGTAGTTGCAAAAAAACATTGCAAAAAAAAGGATGCAATATCAGAAAAACCATGATATTAGAATCTATACTTATCAAGAGAGATTTACGTCCAAAAGTTCAACGGCCTGTATCATCAGAAAACAATCAAGTTACTACTCCAAATCATCCGCATCATCATTGTTAAATTTCAAGGGGGAGCTACATAAGATAAAAATTTCATTTGTGATAGAAAAGTCGTCAACCAGACCAGACCAGCTTGTTTCTTTTCCTTGAGAGTGCCACTGCGTTGAAGGATCTCAAGATCGACGAGGCCCAGAGACATGAGGCCCAATGTCAAGCCGGACATTATGCCCGCGAAGAATACCAACACGNAGTGTCTCAATTAGCTCTCCTTTTGCCATGATTTCTGATCCTTTCAGTAACCTCCATGTCTGATCAGCAAATACGCTAATAAATCCCTCTTTGTCCAGTACGTTCCCAGATAACAGGTTCATCCTTAGGTCAGGTATGTGCCTTACATTTGATAGTGTAAGTTTCTTTCCTAGTACAGTGATTGCTTCAAGCTTTCCTATACCTTTAATTTCAGAACTTGTTTTATTTCCCATTCTAACACTTCCAAAGTTTCCAGGGATGTAGTCGGTGAGCCATTCCTTGTTTGGAGTAGCATGGTATGATGCTGCAGAATCGACTATCCAGGTTACTTCTGAATTATCTCTTGGTTCATCTTTAGATTCTTCCCCTGTGGACATTAGAACAAGGATTTCTTCCTCCTGTTCTAGAGTAGCATTCACTGATTCCTGTCCCTTTACTTTTAGATAATACCAGCAGTCCTTCTTAATGTGTCCCTTTCTGCCACACCAGTTACATGATCTGGTCTCCTTTTGCACACCATTTCCTTCAGTTTGTGGGCTAGGTGTCTGTGCTTGACTGGCAGGGGCTTTAGAGTTCTTCCATGTTTTCTTTTGACCCTTCCCCTGAATCACAGCAGCTATAGTCTCCTTCACTGTGGAGGATGTCATTTCTTCTCTTCTTAGTCCTTCGTTGATGAGGCACTCTTTTACGACTTCCAGTTTTGGTCCTCCTTTAGGTGCTATAGCATTGAGTGATATAACAGTGGCCTCCCATGAATCTGGTAGGGTTCCAATCAACATGTGTGCAAGAATTTTATCCTCTAGGATGCAGTCTGCCTCTGAAAGTTTGTTCACAATTTCTTGAAATGTGCCAAGATGTTCAGTGATGGGAGTCCCTTCTTTATACCTTAGTCGCATCAATCTCTTAAAAAGAAAACCTTGAGATTGAGTCGACTTTGGCTCAAAAATATTTTCAAGCTTCTCCCACATTTTCTTGGCATCAGTCTCCTTGGCAGCATGGTGATAGTTTGCACTATCAATCCATTGCCTAACAAATCCGAGTGTTTGAATATGCTTCATGTCCCACTCTTCATCAGTATACTTCTCTGGTTTTTTGTCTCCAAGCTTTACAGGTTCATACAAGAATCTGCAGTAGAGCAAATCCAACATCCTATTCTTCCACTCCGGGTAATTTTTGGACGTCAATTTGATCATCGAGTAGGGTTCTCCAGCCATCTTCCTCACTTGATGCAAGATAAGTTTCCTCTCCTGTTTTTCTTTGATTTCAATCTTTTCTTTTTCGATGCTGAGATCTCGGTCTTCAGTCTTAATATCGGCAGGGTCAGCGACCTGCATGGGCCACCACTTTGTTAAGGGATCAGCAGCTCCCTTTTCTTGCGATTGAATCAAATTCTTGGTATTACGATCGTATTTTCACGTTAGCTTCTTTGCTTTCAGTTTCAGGTTTTTGTGGAGAACACGAGATTTTACGTGGAACCGGAGAACCCGGAGAAAACCACGGGATCAGGTATTCACCTTGATCCAAGAATCAACTTTACGATAGTGATTACAAGCCCTGCTTACAAAAAGATACGTATTAACACTCAGCTAACTATTCTTCTTCAGGGAATCCTCTCTTCGGATGGTCTCCCTGAGATGGACGCAGGTATTGCCGTGAGATCCTTTCTTGATTGCTGCACTGGCCTGTGATCAGGTTGATTTTCAAGTTTGCAAATTGCTCACTGTTCTCTCATACGGCTGTTGCAATCTGCTTGCTCTTTTATGTCTAACGGTTTTAAAAAAAACCGTTAGAGGTGCTGGGCTCGTTAATTGGCTGGCCCAGTTCTTATGCGTTCCTCTGCTGTAGCTGGGCTGGGCAGTGAACAGGCCTACACATAAAACAATTCGTTAGATGATATGCCCTAATTTGAATTTCCTGTTAACAGAAACTCCCTCCGGTTGTCATCATCTTCTTGCTGGTCAAACATCATATGATGATGACCTGGCATTGTTAAGTGTGCTTTCACTTTCTGTATCCAATAATTCATTCAATAAAATCTAATTTACTATACACTTACACTTTAGGGCTTCTGCTGCACTTGAACAGTTCTCTATATGGATGATTTTCATCTGTAGACATATCAGTTAATAAGTTTGGGTTATTAGTTAAATTTGTAATAATCATCAACCCATTTGTTGAAATGATGAAATTGTAAATGATTTCTTCAAGTTTTACGGTGTGGTATCCCCTTTTATACGTTATGTCCGAGTACACTCCCACTTAATTAACTTGGTTCTAGAAATTTAACAATATTAAATAATCTAATGGGTTGACAAGAGATTCTAACCCATAAATCTATTGACTGATTGAAAGTCTGAACCAACTTATTTTATGGACATCAATCCATTATAAATATTTTCGACTTAACCTCATTTTTCATCCTAACCAATGCAATCCATGTAGAAAATCATGATTCAATAAATCGGAGGAGTGTCCATATAATTCAAAAGAGAAATGAATCATATTGAAAAAAGTTTTGATCAAATCAATTATACATCATATTATTCCACAATTTGGGCCGACCCAATAGGCAGTAACCCATACACTCTTTATGTTATTTGGTAGAGAAGATCGATAAACAAAAATTGATCCAAATGATAAAAATGATCCAACAAAAGGATGACAAATTGATCCCATAAAATGAGAAAATAATTGAATATATTAAAAATGGATGGATAGAGTAGAGTAGAGTCATAGACATGTATAATAAAAGTCTCAGCCCTCTAGGCTCTGATCTCTCTTTTTTGCTTTCTCTCTCCAATACCCTCGCTGGATTGGCGGAATTACCACGGAACCGTGACTTGCAATTGCAACGCATCTTCAATCCTGATTAACCACGTACTTCGTGGCGTGTTGAAAGAAAATACTCAATTTTCTCATCATTTACTCCGCGCCTTGAACAATTGACGGTTGATTTCTGCGTACCACAGATCCTTGCGGAGCTGCGAAATTGATAGCCCCATCAAGATGTGTGATTCTACGATCAATCGATGTTACGACGCCCCTTTGTTCGCGGGAAAGAGATCTAGTGGGGTTTTTCTGAAGTAGATGTATTTAGATGGAGGGAGCCGCGATATCAGAGGGAGTGCTAAAGAAGAAAGGTTCAACCGGGTGTCTGATCATTAAAAGTAAAGGAACAAACTTTAACGATCGAAGGCGCCCAAGATTAGTTCCTGCTAATTCTAGCTCCAGCGATGAGGAAGTATCCTTGGAGTTTATGAGGAGAAAGATGAATGAAAATCGGATGAATAATGGCTCAGAGGGGTACAGGAAAAATAGGGCTGCAACCAGAGAGCACGATCGTAGCAGTGTTCGGATCGGTGGTTGTGGTGAAACCAAGAGTAGGCTAGACTTGTTTGAGTTCGACGAATATGATGAATTCGACGGGAAAAAAATGTCCCATAAATTTTCTTGCTGTGTTTCCAAAAGAGCTAGGAATAGTGGGAGTTCGATTCTGAAGGACTCTAATGATGGTTCTTCCAATTGGGATTTGGGAGCGCATGAACTAAGGAAAGGTCTCTGTTTTAGTGGCTCTAGTGGGGGTAAAGAGTTCCGGGACAGTGCCGAAAAGAGCAAGGATTCGGAAGAGGAGGATGATTACACTGACATGCCTATTTCTTTATTAAGGTTGAAATATCAGCGCATTGCTCATGAACCCATTAGATCGCAGGGTAAAAATGGTGTTCTGAAAGTTATGGTGGATAAGAAGAAAAAGGTAGTTATTCCACTGCAGTCTACGAATTCTTACTCCAAGGATGACAAAGCAAAAAATAGTTCTAGAAATGATGGCGCTGCCCACAACGACTCGTTGGCACTGGAAGTAAATCATCCGGTTCCCAAGGAGCCCCAAAATCAAGTTAACGAGGAAGGAAATGGGAAAGGCAGAAGGGTGACAAATTTGGGCAAAGAGAAACCTTGCCCGGATAAAGTAACCATGGAGAGTTATTCCAAATGCACAGGTACAATGTCGAAGCTATCATCATGTGTACAGCCTTCCAGTTCAAAGAAAGAGATGACGAAGGGGGATGCAAGATCCTCTGTGCATAAAAAGTTAACTCCTGCTAAAAGAGTGGGACTAGAGGGGAAAACTAAGCAAGGTGGAAGTACTGAAAAGAAAAAGTTGCGTGATCAGATACAAAGAATGCTAATTGATGCTGGGTGGTCTATAGATTATAGACCAAGACGGAACAGAGATTACTTGGATGCTGTGTACATTAATCCTAGCGGGACAGCGTATTGGTCCATTATTAAGGCCTATGATGCTTTTAAAAAACAGTTGGAGGAAGATAGTTCTGAGATTCAACCAGAAGTTAATACTGCGACAATTGCTCCTGCTCTCCTGTCAGATGAATTGATAAATAAACTCACAAGACAAACTAGAAAAAAGATTGCGGATGAGAAGAATAGGAAGACAAAAAAAGGCAACATTATACGTAATGGCAAGAAATCTGCCTCGGGCGATGAAAGTTCGGAAACTGACCAGGATGAGGAGCAACCTAGTACTTGTAAGGTGGAGAACTCGCCGAAAAGCAAAACTGGTAAGGTGGGCAGCACTTGTGATGCTGATCAAGATGATCATGCCATCAGAATAAAATCATGTAACGGTGCAGTTGAAGGTCCTCTAAAGGCTTCCAGCTCTATTTTCTTACATGAAAGAACAAGTAAATTCATTGGAAGGTGCACCCTTATGGTCCGTGGATCTGACAAAGAGAAAATTTTGGATTCTGATAGATGTGTTCCATACAATGGTAAAAGAACAGTGTTAGCTTGGTTGATTGACTCTGGGACTGCAAAGTTGAGCGAGAAGGTGCAGTATTTGAACCGAAGAAAGACCCGGGTTATGCTGGAGGGTTGGATCACCAGAGAAGGAATACACTGTGGTTGTTGTAGTAAAATTCTTACAGTGTCAAAATTTGAGTTGCATGCTGGTAGCAAGATGCGGCAGCCATTCCAAAACATATTTCTGGAATCCGGGACATCCCTTCTGCAGTGCCAACTAGATGCGTGGAATAGCCAAGATGAATCTCTACGTCAGGATTTCCATTTTGTTGATGCTGACGGCGATGATCCAGATGACGATACATGCAGCACCTGTGGTGACGGAGGTGATTTGATATGTTGTGATAGCTGCCCATCAACATTCCATCAGATTTGTTTAGGAATACAGGTACATGCTAAGTATGTCATCCTTAAGGGATATGAATATTATAGAGTACCCGTAGGAATACATGCAACAACGTTATTTTTTATTACTATATGTCCCAATCCGTGAGGTAGTTGATATAGCATTACCTTTTTTAATCTATAAAATTATAAATGCTATTTTTCTTGCATGAGTAGTTCATCATCTGCTTTTACTTATCTTCTGGATAGTATGCTCATCGGTGGTTTTTGCCTCTTTATTTTCCATGTTACTATAACTTATGCTCACATCATTGGAATAGGATTAGGTTGGTCTGTTGTATTGTTATAATGTTGTAATTGTAAAGTTCATTTTCGACATTCGAGCATATTAATTTTAATTACATTATTCTCTTTTCTTGGGTATGATCTCTGGTGCAGATGCTTCCTTCTGGTGATTGGCACTGTCCGAACTGTGCTTGTAAATTTTGTGGGCATTATCAAAACTGCAACGATGCTGAAGAAAAATATATTGCCACTTGCAAACTTAAGAAATGCATCTTCTGTGAGCAAAAATGTAAGAGTTTTAATGAGATGTAATTATTAATGTTGTTCGATGCCTCTTTTTGCATGCTTCTTGCTGAACATCATTCCGGTTCTAAATTATCTTGTGCTTATGGGGTTTTCTTATAGATCACAAAACATGCAGTGAGAGAGTACATGTTCCACCTCCAAGTTTGTTCGATGCATCTTTCTGTGGAAAGAAGTGCCAAGAGGTATTCCTCTATTATGTCATTTGGTAGAACATTCTAGTAGTTTTCTGAGATTTTTTTGTCCTATTCTGGAAAACATTTTTACTGATAAAAATCAACTTGATCAAGCGCTGTTGGTAGGGAAGAAGTGTAGTTTCCAATTATTAAGCGAAAATATAAATCAGGGACCATATAATAATTGTCCATTCACTGTTATTTTCTGATGATTTCTGGGAAAAAGTCAAAATTATTTCGTTATCAACCAAGCTTTTCAGCAAGGAAGTTTCATGTTGAGCTGTTTTTTGGATGCATGTTAGGTGGTTAGGATAAGTTAGTACCATCCATACACTAGGGGCCTAATCCTTCACTCCAGACGTTCTCATGCCTAACATAAACTATTGAATTTGTGCTCTAGTTTCATGTTGAGTAGCTATTTCAACCTCATAAGTAAATTTTTGAGTTTCTTCTGTTTCAGCATGCCACGTTCCTTCTAATTATAAGTTCCCCTTTTTGGCATGTTTACAGCTGCATGATCATCTAAAGAAGATTCTTTGCATAAAAAAAGAACTAGAAGAAGGGTTTACATGGTCCATTATTCAACGACAAGATTTGTCAGATTCCTCCCACCATGGCTTTCCTCTTAGGGTTGAAAGCAACTCTAAGCTAGCTGTTGTTTTATCTGTTATGAATGAGTGTTTTTTACCAATTTTTGATCGCAGAAGTGGGATAAATATGATACATAGTGTTGTCTACAATTGTGGGTAAGGAAGCTTTTAAATATTTCTATTTTTTATTTTTCAATTGTCTGGGATGAATTTTAGTTGTGCAATTTTTCGTCTTTATTTTCCCTTGTCCTTATTTTCTCATGTTATTCATTCTGATTTTTTTGAACTGGATTCTCAGTAATATCTCTCTGGTGTTGTAGGTCAAATTTTAATCGTCTTAACTATCGTGGATTTTATATGGTAATTTTGGAGAGAGGTGATGAAATTATCTCTGCGGCATCTATCAGGTAATAAAACTTCAGGTTAACCTTTTGAGATTTCTAGTGGTTTTAAAAGTGTATCATGTTTTCAGCTTCTATTTCACTAGTATGATGTTGGTTGGTTTATCTTCTTTCAATTTCATTTTGCTTATATGCTAATTCTGGAGTATTGTTGGAATGGGCATCGAATGAAATTATGATTATAAACTTGAGTAGCTATTGGCTCACAAGTTGGTAATAGTAAACAATGATAAAACACCAGTCAAGGTTGTTTGATTNGTCGAGAAAGTCCTAGAACTTACCAAGAACTTAATTCCCCGCAAGAACTCGCTGGCCAAATCGAAAGTGTGAGAAATGTTATTTTCCGAGGTATTCGTTCTATCGACATGCTGAGAAAAGGGAATATAAATGAGATGCTCATCCAAAAAAAAAATTAGGAGCCTACATTGGGACTTATAAAAGAACCGGGGCTCCCAAAACCGCAGCCTATCTTTGGACTCATAGAAGAACAGAGGCTCTCTACCAGCAGACATCCATGAATTTGAAGGGTCGGGTTTCTCGTGATTGGTTTCCATTCATAGCGGCCTCGCTATGACAAAACCCAAGGGGCTAGTGTTGAGAACCCTTAAACCGGGTACCAATGATGTGTTCTTGTTGAGAACCATTAAACCGGGACCAATGATGAGTTCTAAACCAAGATGAATGTGGTCAGGCTCAAGCAAGGATTCGACAGCTGAAATTACCAAGTATAGGATCGGGCCCGGCAGACAGTTTAGGGTTCGACAGACTGCTTCGGTCCCGGAGGACACCTTAGGGCTAAGCAGGCAGCTTCGGTCCCAACGGAAAGCTTAGGGCCAAGCAGGCAGCTTAGGTCCCAAAATACAGGATCGGTCCCGGCAGACATCTTAGGTTCCGGAAGACAGCTTTAGTCCTGGAAGACAGCTTAGGGCCCACCAGACAGCTTCGGTCCTGGAAGACTGCTTAGGTCCCGGAAGACAGCTTCGGTCCCGGAAGACAGCTTAGGGCCCAACAGACAGCTTCGGTCCCGGAAGACAGCTTAGGGCCAAGCAGATAGCTTCGGTCCCAGCAGACAGCTTAGGGCCCGGTAGACTAGATGTTGACTCATCAGCATGCGTTCCACGCATCGGGCTCAACCACGTTTTTCAGCATGTGAAAACAACCTCCAACAACCTTGTCAGAGGTGGTTACAGAGCGTGGATTACACGCATCTCCCTCTCTATAAATACAGAGAAAAAAGATAAGCTCAAGAAGACCCTTTGGAGGGCAATTTCGACGAACCCTAGCCGCTGTAATTTCATTTTCGCTGCTCTAATTCCCTTTGTACATTTTCATTGCTTTATTAATGAATTTGCCGTAGAGGTTCTCCTCTCGGCAACATGGTTTTTTTCCCCTTTCTTAAGGGGTTTTTTCACGCTAAAATCGCCTGTTTCTTTCCATTTCTATATTTCAAGTTGTCTCCACAAACAACAAATAAAACCGATTTTCAGAATCCGGTGACTGTTGGTACCCCCTAAAAAGGAACCACAACAAAATTTAAAGTATGAAATGCAGTGTGAGGCTTTATTGTGTAAATATTATTAGATTTCTGCTCCTATGATAAGCTAAAGTAGTAAACACTTATTGATGTCTATTAATATGGTCGTGATCCCCAAGTCATATATATATTTTCAGATCTATTCTTCATTCAGGGAGAATCCTAAAAGACTTCTCCACAAAATACATATTAATTCGGAAGATCGACCATCAGATTTATAGATTAATTCAACTACTTTGTTTTCTGATGACATCCAATTGATTTCAATGGATCCAGGTAATTGTTTAATTATGCATATTTATTCTCAATCATTCTAACATCCCTTTCACTATGTTTTCCATAGGAGAAACATCATTTGTTGCATGTTTGAACAGAATTATTTTCAATCTTTATTTTATCTTTATCGTTTCTTTTATAATTCTACTTTCTAAGGTTCAATTTATCTCCCTAACGTGTTACGAACAATCATTTTGGTAAACACAACCACCAAAGCCCAGGGGCAAGACTAATGTAATGTGAAGCCCTCTCCCTCATTCACATCTCAATGAGATTAAACTCAATCCTTGTTTTTTAACTTGTATCTTCCTGTAAAGTATGTAACTTAGATATACCTCATTTATCCTTAATGAAGTTATAATTTTATGAAAAGCAGCATATTAGAATAGAGGGACTTCATAATTAATTGCACAAGGAAATAATCGTCGATAGTCATTCCCATTACATTTAGTTTTGCCACCATTTTTACCATTTCAGTTAAGTGTTGATGCATATTATTTGAACCATCAAACTTCATGGTGGTAAAGGTATCGAGCCACCGATTTATCAAGAGTTTTAAGAATGAGACATATCTTTACACTATTAATTGATGGAATTATTCCCTTAATATTCTCTTGNCACGTTGTTATAAATGAATTTACCTCACCACAGTGGAACTCATTATATCTCACTTCACATCACCGCAATTTATTACCGATGTTCCAAATAAACCCATTAAAATAATTGAAATGTTATTTGCTATTCTTAATATTTATAATGATTTTATTTAACTTTAAATTTATTTTTATTATATATGATATTTCAGATACTCTTATATAATCACACCCGAATCCATGCACCCGTAACTTAACATCAAGGTTTGGAGATTGTGTTTATTTTTTTTGTTGTGAAAATTCCAATTCAACTTAAATTAATAAAACTATTCACACAATTTGTAAATCCATTTCATCTTTAGTGAATCTTACTTGATTTGGTGAGCTTTTCTCACAATATTTTAGTTTTAGTTTCTCATACAAAATCTTGTTTTCTCTAATTTTGTTTTTGACCATTTTATCTTCGATTATCACAAAAAGATAAAATCAATATTACGACAATTTCCTAAAGGATGTGCTAAAATTCAGACATTGCTAATATTATGATACCATTACAACATAAGCTTTCCCAGTTTAGCTTCAATTTCACCCTATTTTTACTGCTTTAGCATGCAATACAACTTTGCTGTGCTCATCTTAAACTCATAACAGGCCAAACACCACTTGAACCCACTGCAGGCAACGAAGGAAAAATAACAGGAACTCGTTTTACGATCGTGAACGCTTCGTTGAGACGAGCAGTCCGGCTCATGGCCTGAGACACCTTCTGTAGATTCAACATGAAAAATGATTTACGTGAAGCTCATTTCATGGCTTAAATCATAACACATAAAAAAATAGTATAATACGTGGATACGATTAAACCCTAAAGATTTCCTGAATAATACACTCGATAAAATGTTCCAATAACCCATATTATCAAAAGCAATGTCAATTCTACTGATTCAGGATAATAGATACGATAAATCCTAACCTCTAAAGATTTCCCGACTGATAAAATGTTCCAACAACCCTATATGATCAAAAGCACAGTCGATTCTACTGATTAAGGATAATATATGGATACAGTAAACCCTAAACCCTAAAGATTTTAGGGCTCATAACATTTTCCAATAACCCTATAAGATCAAAAGCAATGTCGATTCTACTGAGTAAGGATAATATATAGATACGAGAAACCCTAGAGATTTCCCAACCGATAAAATTTTCCAATAACCTCATATGATCAAAAGCACAGTCGCTTCTAATGATTAAGAATAATATATGGATACAATAAACCCTAAACTCTGAAGATTACCGATAAATGCTTCAATGGCCCCATATGATCAAAAGCAGTGTGGATTCTACTGATTAAAGATAATATATGGATACGATAAACCCTAAACCCTAAAGATTTATCGACTGATGCAATGTTCCAATGACCCCATATAATCAAAAGGAGTGTCGATTCTACTAATGGATAATATATGGATACGATAAACCCTAAACCCTAAAGATTTCCCTACTGATACAATGTTCCAATGACCCCATATGATCAAAAGCAGTGTCGATTCTACTGATTAAAGATAATATATGGATACGATAAACCCTAAATCCTAAAGACTTCCGGACTGATAAAGTTTTCCAATAACTAAATATGATCAAAAGCAATGTAGAGAGTCTACTGATTGAACGAAGGAATCCATGTAAATAACTAACCTTGTCATCAACAGTAACTTTAAGCTCTAGTGCCCTTGCTTTGTTCTTCATTCTATACAACCTGCGACCTAAGATCACAAACCCCACAACTGCAGCTGCAAAAGAAACAGTCCAAACAGGGGGAATTCTAAAAACACAACACTTGAGAAACTCTATTGGCATCTTCCACCATACTACTCTTTCCTTGTTAGCATCCTTAGATTTCTCGTTTACAGATTCATCAATCTGATTTTCAGCTTTGAAATGATTTCCTTCTGCACCCAGAGTTACTGGATCAGGATGCAGACTCTGTTTCATTTCAGTTTGCACCAAATTCTCTCCGATTTCAACTGAATCCATATAAAAACTCCCCGATTCATTTTCAGCAATTTCATTAAGTGTTGACTCAACAACTCCAGAACCAAATTCAAGATTTTTGATATCAGGAGAACCCACCTCGTTTCCCCCCTCTAAAGTGGTAAACTCACGATTTTCTGATCGTTCGCTGCTTGAATCGGACCAGCGGTTAAGATTTTCGCCCAACACGGGGTCAATCCAACTCGGGTTCTCTGAAACAGCCGATTTCTCATTATTCCCGTAACTATTCAGGGGCTCCGATGAGAAATAATTGGTCTGTATGAAGCCCTCGGAATCAATTTCAGGGGGAAAATGATCGGATTCCGCGTCGGAGTTTGCTTGTAGAAGCTCCCAACCTTGAAAATCTCCAGAAGGGTCGATTGCATCCATGGTAGGGTTCGATTAAACCGAGGAATTTCTGGAAGAAGATGACGAACTGAGAAAAAAATCAGCAATTCAAGATCCCATCGAGGAATGCATCGTAAGTGGTAGTACCTTGAGCTTCCTTATCTTAGCCCAAATTATTCATTGCCGACCAAGAAATCATATTCTTTTCCCCTGTGCTTGATTATTAATACAAACGAAACAAAAAACCTCAAATTTGTATGATCTTTGAAGTTGAAGTAGATTAAATTTAGTGTGAAATAAGATTCCAAAAATCAAGAACAAATTACACCACATTCACTACTACTGAAATTCAAATTTAGATTAAATTTAGTGTGAAATTTGATTCCAAAAATGGAGAATATGTTATAAATTTCACGAGATTCAATACTATTGAAATTCGAGTTCGATTACAATGATTCAAAATTTGAAAACCAAAGGATAAATATTTGAGATTCAATACCATGCAAAGTTAGGGGTGAACATTCGGTACCTTATATCTTATCATACCTGCTGTAGTCAAAAGATCGGAGGTATCAATAGTCGTTCGGTTCGTAATAAACGAACTCGAATTGATGTATTTAAATTGGGGATATGATCATAAATGGATAAAAGTGAAGGACACAGTGATATTAACGTGGAAAACCCTTCGGAGAAGGGAAATAACTACCTAACTAAGAGTTAGATATGCTATTAGCCGATATATTGAATAAACTGTTCATGATACAAACAGATGAGACTAAAAGAAAATGGCTAAGACATTAAGAAATCGCGAGAATGGAAATCGGCAAGGTAACAATCTGTTTCGCGCGTCCAAAAGGTCCTTCTGAGCTTGTTATTTAGCTCTATATTTATAGAGGGAAAAATGCGTGTAAATCACGCCCTGTAACCACTTATGATAAGGTCGTTTTCCTATGCTGGAAAACGTGGTTAAACCCGAAGTGCAAACAACGTGAGCATACCCAAAGCGTGGAAAGTATGTATGTGCCCAGAGCGAGGGATGCGTGTACTGTAACCATTTGGACCTATTCAAGAGGTCGGTCCTCAGATCTCTCAATTACACCGAATACCAAATACCAAAATATCAAATATCAAATACCGAATACCAAAATATCAAATACCGAATTTCTTACAAAATCAAATATCAATCTCATTTCAATAAAATTTTGGTACCGAATTATTTTGGTATCGGCACCAAAATACCGAAATTTAAATAATATATAATTATGTTATAATTGTTAATTTATATTTTTAAAAATAATTCTAAACAAACAATACTTTTTAATGATTTTTAAAACAAAACAAAATGTTGTGAGAGTATGAAATTAAATGTGAAAACTATTATTACAAAATATATATGAAAAAAATATTTTATTAATGTAGAAATTTATTTATAATTTTAAAAATATTGTGTTCATATATATATTGTTCAATATCATCAAAATATAATGAATAAATCCAAATATTAATCATTTTAATATAGTTGGAATATTGATATTTAAAAAGAAATTATAATATTACATAGTTATATTTAATAAAAAATATATATATATAATAATTTTGGTATTCGATATTATACCAAATTTTTTATTTACTTACCGAATAGCAAACCAAATACCAAAATTATTCAAAAACAAATTCCGAATATCAAATACCGAAATAACAAAATTTCGGTATGGTATTTGATATTCCGAATTATTTGCTCACAACTATTCAAAGTCGAGTTTATTTCCAGCTTGACTCTAAATTTAGTATAATGAAAAATAATATAATATTATAATATTATGTATACTTATATCCTAATCGTAATTTGTTCCTATACTTTATTTTCTAAAATAAATACCCAAACTATGTTTTTCCAACTTTATTCTTATATTTTATTATCTAAATTTTTTTATTTTAAAATTTCAACATTCATACTCTACTCAATTTGTGTTAAATTATGAGATAAATCATTCAATATATATTAGAAAATAAATATGTGAATATTGTAATTAAGATAGATAACATAATTATTTACATTATCATTTGATCTTGATGTTTATATATAAGTATGTACGTATATTTCAATTCAATATAAAAAAGAATGATTCTCTTTAAGTTTTTTTGGGTTTCTTTCGTAGTATCCATATAGGTTAATCTTCCTAATATGTATTGTTTTTTCTCTGTTCTTTCTAACTGTTAAACCATTATCGGACCACAACAAATCGAAAAGTAGGTGATGATATCAATAAATCTATCCAATTGTAATTGGAAAAAAATAGCCCATTTTTGTTCTAACTAGTTTTTTAAGCAATTGAAGTGCTAGTTGATGTACCAATGAAAACTGATAACTTGAAGAAATTGACTACCGAAGATAGCACCATCCATGTGACTCCATGGAATAAAATGGAATCAAAAATCGTTTCAACTATGCATACCTTTAAAACCACCAAGAAGATGTGGAATCACACATAAGCCACATATATGAGAAAGACAAGCATGACTCACATATGCTATCTCTCAAAGAGATTTTTGTCTTAAATAATACTTTTTTTATTGTAAGAAAATACACAATTAATTTGAGGGAATTGTTTCCCTATTGTCGAAATCATGTCAGTTATTAGCGGCTTTTGGATCAATTAGATACTCTCGATGTATGTCATTGAAATATTCAACAACATGATCAATCTTTCTTGGTTAGTATATTGTACCATCATTTGTCACTATATATAATCTCATACGTGATATATTTCCAAATGAGGCTTATGATGCATCGTATCATAGAGAAAACTATGTGTGATATTCCAATTAATCTAGTAAGAATGTACAATGTCGCCATTGTAAGAATTGGAGTCATGAAATGAGATTGTCCAAAGCACCCAATCACACGAGTGCTCCTCGTGCTCATGTAGCGAACTATGATAAAAAACATAATGAACAACAAACTCATAAGAGAATGATACTCTAGTTTAATGCCTAGAATAATTGGAATTTTCATGTATGAGCATGACATTTAATCCATAAATTTGGAGGACTACCTTAGCTCACTGAGTTATGATTCCATATGTTTTATAACATAAAAAACATCATAAATTGTTGATTATGTTGTAAAATTATAAACTATTGTGTTTATTAACCTACTCTATGTTCAGTTAAAAAAAACAGTAATAAACATCAAATTTAAAGTGGTATCTAATCACAATGTCTTAGATAAGATTCGATTTTATCGGCAATCCACTATTTGATCCCTCTAGTGCTTCACTAACAAAAAAAATTAGAAATTTTTAAGTGTTGAGATCAATATTGTTATTGATCGATCGCACTTGAAAATGATCGACAATGTAGTCCATCGAGGTACACATGGACGGTCGATATTGATATCGATCAATCGAGAACCGAAGTACGCAATACTGAATTTGACAAAGGGATCGATCCGAAAATATGAGATGAAGGCAATCGGTTGAGGACCAAACTGAGACGTGGTGAGACCTAGTGGTCTAGGATGCCGTCAATTATGGAATGAGATATTTAAGGAAACAAGACCATATCAAATCAGTCTAAATGGGCGGATATATATGATTTGATTATAGAATATCATATATGGAGATATGATCAAATATTAGGAATATTTGTTAGGTTCCTTAATTATCTTAACCACCTCATCTATCTAAGGAGGTCTTAGGGTTCAATGTCATCATCTTTTTGTATTCTGAATTTCCTCTTTGTGTGTGTGTGTTGTATTCTTATCAAGTGATAGTGAATTTGGTCGTTCCGCCGGTCACGTTGTTCTACCCATCCTGGGTTTCCATGTTAAATTTCTTTGTCGTTGTTTTCTCTTTCTCGGGTTCTACTTAATCTATCGAGGTTGTTCGCACACGTGTTTAATCCCCAGCAATGTTCTTACACAAAAGAAAAAAATTAGCAAAGCACATATATCAAGAACTAAATGAATGTACAGAATCAAGGAAAACAAATGATAGGATTAAGAAATTGCTTAGTGATTTTCTTTAGCCCACATTGAAAGCCAATCATTTGTATCCAACAGATCTACCCCAATAGATGAAGCTATTGAGAAATGGTGAGAGTACAAAATGGAAAATCAGTATATGATGTGGTAGACAACTATCTTCTACAAAAATTTATAAGAATTGTGAGATAGAAATCGGACAACAGAAATACAATGTAGATTTGTTAGAACATGAAATGATCGAATTTGATATTATTTTGGGAATGGATTGGTTGCATAAGTATGAAGTATTGATTAACTGTGGAATGAAGATCATCAATACACTAGAGCAAACTCAGTTGAGGTACCAAAAACAGAGAGTTTGAATATGAATGGGGAAGATAACATGTCATTTATGTTATGCCAATGTTACTTGGTAAATTTGATTATGAATTTTACAATGAAGACATCACTCATATACTAGTGGTTATTGAATTTATGGACGTATTTCCATATGATTTACCTAGGCAACTACCAATAAAAGATGTGGAACTTGGAATTGAGTTAATTTTTGGGGCACAACCAGTTTCTAGACAACCATGTCGAATGGTACCAAAACAGTTAAGAGAGTTGAAAGTGCAACTGTATGATTTGCTAGATAAACACTATATCAGACCAAGTATTTCAACTTGGGAGCACCAATTTTATTTACTATAAAGAAATATGGAGGCTTAAGACTATGCTATGATTGTAAAGAGCTTAACAAAATGACAAAAAAATAAGTATCTACTTCCTTGTATTGATGATTTATTTGATCAACTTCAAGTAACTAAAGTATTTTCCAAGTTGGATATGAAATCTGGATATCTTCATGTTAAATTTCTAGAGTTGGGGTCAATTTAGTGGGGAGTGTGCTCGGATATAACGTATAAGAGGAAGGAGAGCACACCGTAAAAGACGTGAACAAATCATTTACTTTGATCTACTTTTTCTCTCATAAACCAATCTAATCTATTTTTATTTTCCAATGTGGGACAATAACCAAAATTTCAACACACCCCCTCAAGTCCAACCACCTGACAAGTTGGACTTGACAATTCAAATAATTTGACTTTCTACCTCTTATATGTTATATCCGAGCACACTCCCCACGTAAATTGACCCGACTCTAGAAATTTAACATGGTATCAGAGCGGGTTCGGAAAAATCCTGAGTGACATTGTCGAGGGTTAGTCCGATTTAATGAAATTGATGGGTTGGTAATCCACCGGTTTGAATGATCAAGTCCAACTTGTCAGGTAGTTCGACTTGAGGGGTGTGTGTTGAAATGTGAGTGAAATTATCTCACATTGGAAAATAAAAGTGGGATGGATTAGTTTATAAGAGAGAATGTGAATCATAATAAATGATTTGTTCAAGTCTTTTACATTGTGGAGTCCTCCCTCTTATACGTTATATCCGAGCACACTTTCTACGTAAATTGACCCGACTCTAGAAATTTAACACTTCATTTAAATGTTAAAGAGGAAGATACAAGCAAAAATGCTTTTAATACAAGGTTTGGACATTTTGAATGTTTTGTTGTTTCATTTAGATTGATGAATATGTTTGATGTTTTTCAAGACCTGATGCATAAGAGTTTCCAACCTTACTTGGATAAGTTCGTGGTTATATTTATTGATGACATATTGATATACTCGATTGATGAGGAAACACATGAAAAACATCTATGGATATCACTTGAAACTATGAGGGAAAAGAAACTCTGCAAATTTTAAAAAATATGAATTTTGGAGATCAAGTAAAGCTTTCTTAGGCCACATGGTTTCTATTGAGGGGATTTATGTAAATCAAGTCATATTAGAGTGGCCAACTCTAAAAACAGTTACACAAATGAGAAGTTTCTTTGGACTAACAATATATTATGATAAGTTTGTGAAAATTTTTGCTTTTATAGCTAAGTTTTTCACAAACCTTACAAGAAATTAAGTGAAATTTGAATGGAGTAAATTGTCTGAAGTCAGTTTCCAAAAGTTAAAGATATTGTTAAGTATGTCACCGGTTTTGGCTTTACCAAAAGAAGAAGAATAATATGAGATTTATTGTGATGCTTCACACCATTGATTGAGTTGTATTTGGATGTAGTAGCTTATGTCTCCATACAGCTGAAACCACATGAAGTACGATATCCCACACATGAATTAGCCGTTGTTGTTTTTGTCTTTAAACAATGGAGACATTATTTATTGTGAGTGAAGTGTAATGTGTATAGTGACCATAAGAGTTTAAAGTATTTGTTTACTCAAAAGTATTTGAATTTAAGACAACATGGATGGTTGGAGTTTATTACAGACTATAACATAGAAATTCAATGTTGTCCTGGAAAGCAAAATGTAGTAGCAGATACACTAAGCAGGAAAAATTATAAACAACTTGATATATCTTTGGCTAAGGAAATGGAAAAACTAAGTTTGGAAGTAGTACATGCAAAGGAATGTACAATGCCAACTTTGCTAGTGAAACCATCATTTATTGAAGAGATAATTCAGCAACAAAGAAATGACCAAGAGGCGTAAAATATTAAAAAAAAAATACAAGATGCATAGGAAAACAATTTAAATTGAGAGAAGATGTATGTCTTATGTTCGAAAAACGTATTGTGGTGTCAAAAGATGAGAGCCTTAGATATAGAATCATGCAAGAAGCGCATAACTCATGTTTTACAATACATTCAAGCGGGAAGAAGATGTACAATGATTTTAAACAATTTTGGCGGTGGCAAGGAATGAAAATAGACATAGCACTTTTTATTGCCAATGGTGATATATGTCGACGAATAAAAGCATATCATCAAAAGCATGGTGGATTGTTGCAACCTCTAGAAATACCAAAATGGAAGTGGAGTCATGTTACAATTGATTTTATACAATTTGACTTATGGTAGAACATCAAAGAAAAATTATACAATTTGGGTTATGGTAGACATGTTGACAAAACCAACACATTTTATAAGTATGAAGTCGACTGATAAGGTGGATAAATTAGCAAGTATGTGCATTGACAACATAATTCGACTCCATGAATACCTCTAAGTATGGTAAGTAACAGTGATCCAAAGTTTACATCACATTTTTGGAGAAAATTACAATAAGCTATGGAAACCAAGTTGAACGTCACTACCGCTTATCACCCTCAAACAGATGGACAATCTTAAAGAGTGATTCAGATAGTGGAAGATATGCTTATCTGACACTGGTGGAATTTTTTTATAACAATAGCTATCAATCTAATACCCACATGAAACCGTATGAAGCTCTTTGTGGAAGGCTTTGTAGAAGTCATATATCATGGGATGATATTGAAAAAAGATACTTAGTAGGACCTGAGAGAATCAAGGGGACAAAAAAGTGGATGTGGTTAGAAAGTAGTTAAAGGTGAATGATAAAAGAAGCAGATCGTTGAACTTTGATGTAGATGAGTGATTATACCTTGAATTATCTCCTATGAAGAGTATGTTATGAGTTGTTAAGGTAGGAAAGTTGAAACCAAAGTACATAGGACCGTTCAGAATTAAAAAGAATGTCATAAACATGACATATGAGTTGTTATTGCCAAATAAGTTTGGAAGAATTCATGATGCCTTCATGTATCACAGTTTGGAAAGTTTTTTGCTATACCTAAACCAATATTGGATTGTGAAACCAAATAAGTGACATAAAATTGGACTTATTACGAGATGATAATTAGAATACCAGATAGAAAAAAAAACTAAGGAACAAAGTTATACCAATGGTTAAGGTGCACTAGAGTAATCATGATTTTGAGGAGACTACATGAGAATTAGAAAAGGTAATGGTTACTCATTAACTAGAAATGTTTTTGAACAACAATTCAGTGCAGTTTCAAAGACAATACTCTTTGAGAGTAAGATGAACAATGAGGAATTGCAAATTTAATGAATTATCTGAGATATTTTTGTAGTGCGAACTCAACACTTAACCAAAACAATGTTGTACATATTGAGCTAGGTGGCTTTGTCCTATTCGAAGACTAAGAGCCCTTCATTTTGATTTCACGTAACACTAGGATGGAGTAAGAGATAAACATGAAAAAAATAACATGAAAAAGATGAGAAAAACATGAAGGAAGCAAGAGCAAAAAACAGTAAAAGTGAAAATAAAATTTCAGCTTTATTGATGAATCTTTGGTATAATATGATGCTAAAGCGAAAGTCATGCAAATGAAAGCCAACCAAGAGGGTTCATATAAAATGTGAAACTCTTGAACTTGTATGAATTGGTTGATTTCTCATTCCATAGAGTTTATTGATATATTGATAAATCTCTGGTCTAATGTGATGCTAACGTAGAGGGCCTATGGCGGGTGCTAGACCTGCCATGTAGGTTTAAGATCAATGAAATTTACATTGAGATTATGACAACTTTTTTGACATACATGTGTGTATTGCATTTCATTTTCTTTGTTTATTAATTTATATTACCCACATTTCGTACAATTTTTTTGATCAATAGAACTTTCATCCAAAAGAGAAATCCATATAACTCACATATGTCAAATGTATGCAATCATGAATCATACAAGAATTAAATTCATGAAGAAATCTATAATTAATGCATATGAGAACAAGCTTACTCATAAGGATTTAAAATTCCACAAAATCTGGATTTTGCATAAAGGATATTCAGAACTGAAGAAATTGTTTCTTCAATTTACAAATTTTTACAGAGAAAATAGTATGAATTTCTTCTAAATCTGTAAAATTATTTCAAAACCAAATTTTCAAAACTCTTACAAACTGAAACCTTCAGATTATGAAAAAAAATAATTTCAGGAATTTTACGAAAATATATTTCTTAAAATTGATGAAATCAACTCCAGAAATCTGAATTATTTAAAGAACGAAATTCAGAATTCTTCACAAATGAAATTCTAAAATTTCCCATGTAATCAAAACAAAAACAATTTTTGAAACTTGATGAAATCATTTGCAAAATTGTTGATTTCCGAAAGTTGAAATGATAGTATTCCTATGGATTAATCTTACTATCGAAAATAGTGTATCATAAGCATACAAGAATACATCATCATGATAAATTATCTGAAAGAACACCAAAAATTGAAGGAATAATCTTCAGCAGGATCATAAGAAAAATAGACATATGAGATGTTGTTTCTTCTTCTTGCTTAGAGAGAGCACACATTATATTTATAAATGAAGTTTGATTAATTTCAAATTCATCTATCAATAAATTACAATTGAGCTGTCATGAATTCCATATATTATTAATTCAAATTTACATTTTAATATTAAATAACTATGGTCTATATTATAATATTAATTATCAAATTAGACAATGAATCTTATTATAGTGCTAATAAATGTGATTAAATAATTACATGTGCGCCCACATGTATAATAGCATGTAAAAGAAAACAACACATAATCCATGTTTTCATATCGACCTGTATGTCAAATATCGGATAATATCGATATTTTTTCGATACCGAGTTTTAGGATTTGATTACAGGTTTTTCACCATAAAAATATAATTAAATATATTATAAAAAACTAAATTTTGTACACCGTTAGTACATATCTGGATGGGTTTAGTACTGAATGAATTCCATACCAGTGCTAAAAAATTGCACACAATATTAAATCTATACAATTAGAATCAATATCATAACATTATCTCCTTTCATATAAGTTTTTGAATGATGCAAGGGTGTTTTAATGTAAAACTTGAAGGAGCATATTATTTTGTTTGAAACTTCGTTGCTTGCGCCTTGCAGTGAATGAACGTGAAGCATATGCTGTCGGGTATCCAATTTGGTGATCAATCAAATCAACGGCAGAGGAATCTGTATGAAAAGATAAGTGAATGCAAGTGGACCCTTATGTCTTTTCAATATGAAATTATATGAACAAACAAATATTTTAAACACTCTTACAAGCCAATATACTCGAAAAACTCATGACATTGATATATATCATAATAATAAAATAAATTAAATTATTAATATCGAGAAAATACATAATTTTTTAATCATTCTCAATTTATATTGTTCGTAATTTAAAAAAAGAATAAAAAAATTCTAAAAAGTTTGTCCTACACGACCTGCTCAAAACTTATATTGATTTGTATTTTGTCAAAACCGGTACGTCCGAAATTTCCTATATACATGAAATTTAAAACATTGGAAGAAAGAGGTAAAAAAATGAATGAAATGCATGTGATGGGCGCGATGTTATCCACTGGAACTGCAGGTGCTGTTGCCTGCCATGTCCTGTTTGGTAATGGGTACCTATTTATCCTTCTACACCCACAGTTTTTGTCTATTTTAGAGTGAAAGTGACAAGAGCATGAGGAAAGTGGCATCGATGTCACTGGGATATGCATTCAAATTTCATATACTTGTTACTTATATATATTATATACTTGAATATTGATAACTAGTCGTTTTTTAAACTATAGTTTTTTAAATAACTATTTTGCAAAAGAATTTTGGAGAATAGTTTATATTTGTAATACATTCGTTAATTAGTCTATGTTGTTGGAGATAGAAAATATTATGTATAATTATGACACGTAAAATATCATATAGTAATGTATTATAGTGTTTGATACTGGTCGATATCAAATAAAATTTGTATATTAAAAGGATGGTTTTATTCGTATTTTAAGGACGGGCACATAAAACCCAAAATCCTACCCTAACCCGATATCGGGAGTTATCGGATCACTAGTACTGCTCGGTATTTCACGTATCGACTCTTTCCAACACTGTAACCCAATATCGTAATGTATTTCACCCTAAATATTCCATAATTTTGTTTAGATCGTATATAATTGATATGACCAGTATATTAAGGCATATTGGTCTATATTAATTTGAATTCTTTATATAAAAATAGTATTTTATCATTTTGAACTTGGGATATAACCCTGGAATATGGTACTGGGCGACATTGACAAAATATCGATCGATATGAAAGATTGCCTTAAATTTTTCATTATTCCCCTAACTTCATTTTCAATGTATATATACTATTGAGTGTGATGATCGGAGATGTTCGATCGATTATGTCGGTAGGAGGCCAATCAGGGAGAGTTACACATATACATTTGGGAGATCGATTATGAACGATGCCTAATTTATGAGACAAGGTTGTCGAATATAATGTGACAATTCGTTACAATTGTCATAATTACATGATTCACGTCTTGAACATGTGAGTCTGAGGTGAATTCATTCTTGAATTCAAGTTATGTGTTACTCAAAGAAGTAACTCATAACAAGTGACGTATATATATTAATTTAACAACATTACAAAAATGATAAATTAGAAAATAATCGAGGTGACAAAATACCTTGGACAAATCTCATCTTCAAATTAAATTGAAAATTAAATATGTAAACACTAGTTGACATAACCTAATCAAACAAGCTAATATGCAAGTGAAAAGTGGTTGTTTCTTGTTAATACAGCAATGTAAAAACCTATGTTATTTACTTTCAAATTGTAATTGGGTTTGTTTGTGTTGTCTTCGGTAAAATGTACAAAAATAAATATAGATTATGTAAATGTAAATGTAAAAAATTATGTTTTAAACCGGTCGTTTTTATCGAACCGAAAAATGTCTAGTTTGAACCGTGGTTTGAATTGGTTTGAACAGTAAAAACTTTTAAAATATTTAATTATATCATAATTTTTTATAAGATTAATAAATTATTATGTTACTGTATAAAGTAAATATAAGATATCATTTCTTCAATATATGAAAAATAAAAAAAATTCATAAGAATTATGTAAGAAATAATTGAAGTTTTTTTATATATTATGAATATCAGTAAATAATTAAAATTGAAATAAAGAAATGATATTGAAAAAAAACATAATAAAATAATATTAAATTATTGTATCACTTAAAAAATAAAAAATATAAACTATAGCAGTTATCGGACCGTGAAATAAGCGGTTCACCATCGAACTGGTTCAATAGGGCGATTCAACTGTGGTTTAAAAACATAGGTAAAACAATATCGGAAAGTGATTTGATATTCTGAATCAAATGCGAAAGAGTATCGTTATGACACATCGTAATGACGTTAGACTTAAGAACAATTCTTGCGAAATAGGTGTCATTTAGCATACACAAACATCAAGCTCCAATACTCAAGAACAATTGTCGTTGCGATATACCAGAATCAAAACATATAAGAAAATTAAAACTAGATAACATAAGTATTCTATGTATCTCTGTTTAAATCTTCTAAACCTTATTATTCTTAATTTCTTATTTATAAAAGTAATGTGACACCTAAAGGTTGAAGATATCTTCACCTTCATTCCAACTAATTAGGAAAAATATGGTTAGTAGAAGAAAAAGTTATGACTTTTTATCATGTAATTATCATAATTATAATACAAGTAATAAACCTTTTAAATAAATATATATATATATATGTTACATAACTAAAAAATCATGATTTATTACAATTACTAAAACTATGGCATTATAACAATTTTAAAATAATTAATTTACTTTTATATCTAATAATTATAATATGATTATGCTTATTATTTTATATATAAAAATCTATTATTAATTTTACATAAATAAATATTATGATATCACATTTTTATTAAATATATTTAAAAATTCAAGATAATTATATATCAACCAATTTCATCATACATCAATTTTAGAAATGTGAATCAAACAAATATATTACTTATTATTCTATGAGGTGAACTGATCGTGATATGACTGTATTGTACTGTGAGGTGAACTGATCGTAATTTAAAAAAATTGTTTTAAAACATCGTTGCAGTAATAGTGATGCTATAAAATGATTTTTTCCCTTATATGATGAATTGTGTGTATCTTAAAAACTATATTTCATATTATTTTATGATGAATTGTTATGTCAAAAACTATATTTTTAAATTGTTATATATATTTTTATAATTTGAACATGTAATTGATAGAATATAAAAAAATATTGATTAAAATTATTATTTTAAAAAAATTAAACTATAATTTATCAAGGGTAAATTGACATTTGAAATGTGCGTTGTAGTGGTAAACAAACTTTGAACTCACCGATGTTTTCAACGTTCGCACAAACGCAATTATTAATGATGTTTGTTTAAAATAGAACACAACTACGGTAAGTTCACCGCACCCGACGTGCAATGCCCTTCAAAACAACACTATTATATTCAAATAGGTACCCTAAGCAACATTATTTACTAAAATTAATATATATATATATATATATATGCATCTTCTCAACCTCGATCCCTAAAAATGTCGGGTGTGTGGGTTTTCAAAAACAACGGCGTCATGCATCTCCGCGATCACCGCCGTCGCGCAGCAAGAAATCAGAAGGTTCTGGTGCACATTCCGACGAATCAGACAGTGACGTCGTATCCGAAGCTTGAGATAATCCTTCGCAGCTTAGGATGGGACCGCTACTACGGCGGCGATACGGAGGAGCTTTTACAGTTTCATAAACCACCGACTATCGATCTGNTAATGTATTTCACCCTAAATATTCCATAATTTTGTTTAGATCGTATATAATTGATATGACCAGTATATTAAGGCATATTGGTCTATATTAATTTGAATTCTTTATATAAAAATAGTATTTTATCATTTTGAACTTGGGATATAACCCTGGAATATGGTACTGGGCGACATTGACAAAATATCGATCGATATGAAAGATTGCCTTAAATTTTTCATTATTCCCCTAACTTCATTTTCAATGTATATATACTATTGAGTGTGATGATCGGAGATGTTCGATCGATTATGTCGGTAGGAGGCCAATCAGGGAGAGTTACACATATACATTTGGGAGATCGATTATGAACGATGCCTAATTTATGAGACAAGGTTGTCGAATATAATGTGACAATTCGTTACAATTGTCATAATTACATGATTCACGTCTTGAACATGTGAGTCTGAGATGAATTCATTCTTGAATTCAAGTTATGTGTTACTCAAAGAAGTAACTCATAACAAGTGACGTATATATATTAATTTAACAACATTACAAAAATGATAAATTAGAAAATAATCGAGGTGACAAAATACCTTGGACAAATCTCATCTTCAAATTAAATATGTAAACACTAGTTGACATAACCTAATCAAACAAGCTAATATGCAAGTGAAAAGTGGTTGTTTCTTGTTAATACAGCAATGTAAAAACCTATGTTATTTACTTTCAAATTGTAATTGGGTTTGTTTGTGTTGTCTTCGGTAAAATGTACAAAAATAAATATAGATTATGTAAATGTAAATGTAAAAAATTATGTTTTAAATCGGTCATTTATATCGAACCGAAAAATGTCTGGTTTGAAACGTGGTTTGAATTGGTTTGAACAGTAAAAACTTTTAAAATATTTAATTATATCATAATTTTTTATAAGATTAATAAATTATTATGTTACTGTATAAAGTAAATATATGATATCATTTCTTCAATATATGTAAAATAAAAAAAATTCATAAGAATTTTGTCAGAAATAATTGAAGTTTTTTATATATTATGAATATCAGTAAATAATTAAAATTGAAATAAAGAAATGATATTGAAAAAAATATAATAAAATAATATTAAATTATTGTATCACTTAAAAAATAAAAAATATAAAACTATAACAGTTATCAGACCGTGAAATAAGCGGTTTACGGTCGAACTGGTTCAATAGGGCGATTCAACTGTGGTTTAAAAACATAGGTAAAACAATATCGGAAAGCGATTTGATATTCTGAATCAAATGCGAAAGAGTATCGTTATGACACATCGTAATGACGTTAGACTTAAGAACAATTCTTGCGAAATAGGTGTCATTTAGCGTACACAAACATCAAGCTCCAATACTCATGAACAATTGTCGTTGCGATAAACCAGAATCAAAACATATAAGAAAATTAAAACTAGATAACATAAGTATTCTATGTATCTCTATTTAAATCTTCTAAACCTTATTATTCTTAATTTCTTATTTATAAAAGTAATGTGACACCTTAAGCTTGAAGATACCTTCACCTTCATTCCAACTAATTAGGAAAAATATGGTTAGTAGAAGAAAAAGTTATGACTTTTTATCATGTAATTATCATAATTATAATAAAAGTAATAAACCTTTTAAATATATATATATATATATGTTACATAACTAAAAAATCATGATTTTATTACAATTACTAAAACTATGGCATTATAACAATTTTAAAATAATTAATTTACTTTTATATCTAATAATTATAATATGATTATACTTATTATTTTATATATAAAAATCTATTATTAATTTTACATAAATAAATATTATGATATCACATTTTTATTAAAAATATTTAAAAATTCACGATAATTACATATCAACCAATTTCATCATACATCAATTTTACAAATGTGAATCAAACAAATATATTACTTATTATGCTATGAGGTGAACTGATCGTGAGATGACTGTATTGTACTATGAGGTGAACTGATCGTAATTTAAAAAAATTGTTTTTAAAATATCGTTGCAGTGATAGTGATGTTATAAAATGATTTTTTCCCTTATATGATGAATTGTGTATATCTTAAAAACTATATTTCATATTATTTTATGATGAATTGTTATGTCAAAAACTATATTTTTAAATTGTTATATATATTTTTATAGTTTGAACATGTAATTGTTAGAATATAAAAAAATATTAATTAAAATTATTATTTTAAAAAAATTAAACTATAATTTATCAAGGGTAAATTGACATTTGAAATGTACGTTCTAGTGGCCATTGAGTTAAACAAACTTTGAACCTATGTTAAACGGACTCTTCTCCCGGGAAGCGGAATCCGAGTCAAACTCTTCTATGACACTGACTCTTCTCGGACACTTGTTGGACACGAGTCCGTTTTTTATATTTAAATTTATTATTATTTATTTTGAAATAGTCATTATTTAAATTTGTTTTTATTTATATATATTAATATAATTCATTAATATTTAAAAAATTAGTTGTATATCAGTATTATTGAAATATAATATAGTTTATAGAAATTATTTCGACATTTTACAGGTTTTAAACATTAATTATCATATATATGTGTGGTAGTAATTTATTATTTTGTATAATATAATTAGATAAACATAATTTTATTTATTATTAATTATGAACCATGTTAACAACAAATGTCTTTTTAAAATTTTATATTTTAATTAAAAAAATAATTGATATTAACGAGTATGACTCTTTAACAAATCTGAGTCCCCGAGTCTGAGTCCGCGAATCCCCGTGGCGCCGTGGCGGTGTCCATTTAACATAGCTTTGAACTCACCGATGTTTTCAACGTTCGCACAAACACAGTTATTAATGATGTTTGTTTAAAATAGAACACAACTACGGCAATTTCACCTCACCGACGTGCAATGCCCTTCAAAACAACACCATTATATTCAAATAGGTACCCTAAGCAACATTATTTACTAAAATTAATATATATATATATATATGCATCTTCTCAACCTCGATCCCTAAAAATGTCGGGTGTGTGGGTTTTCAAAAACAACGGCGTCATGCAGCTCCGCGATCACCGCCGTCGCGCAGCAAGAAATCAGAAGGTTCTGGTGCACATTCCGACGAATCAGACAGTGACGTCGTATCCGAAGCTTGAGATAATCCTTCGCAGCTTAGGATGGGACCGCTACTACGGCGGCGATACGGAGGAGCTTTTACAGTTTCATAAACCACCGACTATCGATCTGATCTCTCTCCCTAAACATTTCTCCAGGTTTAACTCCGTTAATATGTACGACATAGTCGTTAAAAACCCTAGGGTTTTTCACGTCCGTGACAGATCTGTTAAGTAGCTCATACTCTCCATTCTCCAATATCTGCTGCTTCATTGTATGTATTTCTACCTTTTTTCGAACTTGATTTTAGCACTGAAATGGGAGTTTGATTGTTCCGATTGAACTTTGGAATTCGCCACATCATTCAATACTAATCTCTAGTTAGAAATATCAAAAGAAACATTTGGAGTTTTCGATCCAACAGGACCAACTTAATTTCGACTAGATTTAATTTGCTATTTTTTTATTATTTTAACTGAATGTATAATAATACATTTTTATCATATTTTGTTCATTATATATATTATATAATGTTTAAAATAGTATAAACATGATGCTTCGAACTTTGTAAATTGTATGAGAATCCCGGAATTTTTAAAACTATTCAAGAATGATTATTGGGTGAATAGTAGCGGTTTTCGTATTTTTTTGTGAGTGATTTTGATAATTTATACGTTGTTTTTAAAATTTTCAAAATTTAGAGACATAGTAGTTATATATTTTCAAGTTTAATTCGTCAAATACAAACTATAGAGACATTGAAAATATTAACGAGTATTATGATCAAATATAAATGGTTTTGATAGTTCATGTATCAACCACACAATGTTCTTAATGAGTGCATAATATTTACAGCTTTTAAAAGTTAGAGGTCTACAAGTATTATATAAATTCGGTAGTTTTTTGCAATTTATTATTATTTTAAATTCGAGGCTACTCACAAACAACATTCAATATCCAATACCTTATCTTGTGTTGAAACATCTTTTTAAAGTTTCTCGATTTTTTTCTACATAAACAAAAGCAAAAATTAACTTATTGGCCCATCTAATTAATTAAAATTAATTTAAATCTTTCTATTTATAAAAATTAAAATAAATTTCTTTGAACTTGATATAATATTAGTTTATAATCTAAAATTACTAATATGCATTTATTCTTAAATCATTATAAGTTAAATAAATAAATATTCAGTTTTCATTATATTTTTCTTATTATCTCGTAAACACAAACTTCTCGCTCTCAAGAGAGATTTTTTGGGTATTCGATTTTGTAATGTTATATTGTTATTTTTTTATCCACAGTTTAATCTATTAAAATTTTAGTTGATATTTATAGTTCTTATTTCTTACGTTCCCAACAACCTATGTTTCTTATGTTCTAAATTGGAAAGATCATGGATTATTTTTTATTATATAAATATGAATTTAGACCAAATTAATATTTATCAAAGATATGAAGTACATGAGGAGATATGCTGACGACGACTGTGATACCTATGAAAAATGAGCTAGAACAACTTACAACAACAATATGAATTTATGTGGATTTGGTAATGAGTTGTAAATTGGTGGAATTAAGTAAGTTTTGATTTGAATGTATTGAGATATAATACTCACTTTGAGATCTAAATCAACAAAGTATTATAATTTTAGAGACATGGAAGTGGAAGAAAGAATGAATTATAATTCATAGTCTAAGTTCAACATGAGACAAGTGATTAGGTGTTTAGTTGCTATTGGTGCTATATTTTAAGGCCTCCACGTTGCCTATCTCCTACAAAAAGATAAACTTATGTTAGAAACAGCAAAGATCGAAATTTTCAAGCTCCAAACGTAAAAGAAAGAACATCAACAATACAACAAAAAAATTAAGGAACAAAGTAAGGATATAGAGAGTAGTTGCTGTTTTATTATATTTATGGTTAGGAAATACTTTAAGAATGTTGGTTTTCGACAGAAATGCATACTTAAGAGATATATGAACATATTGGACATGAAAATTGAGGGTTAAATATAGACGTAAGTGGCATGATTGAGTTTGTGCAAGTAGAAAAGAAATTTAGCATTTTATGTGCTTAAGTGCTCTTATGTGTTTAACATGAATTTTCAGTTGCTCTTTGAATATGATTTTGCAGTGAAGCTTTATATGGTTTTTCTCCATTTTTTGTCTACTTTTCACTAAAAATTTGCTAGAGTATTATAAGTGTTCATAAGAGTTCGATATGTAGTTGTTTTCCACAACCTGTCAAAACTGTTTCTGCACTCGAGGTAGTGCAGAAGTCTTGTGTTCCAGGAATAAACTGGAGCGTTCGTGGTCCAAATGAAATGATTATTTTGTATGTTGTAGCCATATGTGTTAGCTTTCGAATGAGTGTTGTTTCATGAATTCTGAAGATCATTTGGCCCCTAAGAAGTGATTTGGTGTAAGGGACTGTCGAACTGCACAAAAAAATTCAGAAACTGTTTTTCGTGAATTCATGTGAGTAAATGTATTGTGTATCTGAAAATTCGAGGAGGGTAGACGTGCACTCCTGGCAACATGGTACTACCATGGAATTAGCCACAAAACAAGCTAGCTTACGGCACCATGAATATGGATATAGCCAAAGATAGAAGAGTGAGATCTCGATTAGATATGATGGCTTCTTTTGGTTTTGTGACGAAGGGTGGCACCTTCGGATCAGAATTGAGAGTATGCTATTTCAAATTTAGTTATCCTGACCCTTGGTGATGCCTAAGCTAAGAGTTCGGACGAGTCACCGGTCTCGAAATGCCGGCAACAGTATAAATAAGAGTGCAATTCCTATATGTTTATATCTATTCCATTCTTGATATATTGTATGCATTTGATTGTTTCATTGCATATTTTTAAGCTTGTTCAAACTCATGACCACTAAAAATCTATACAAGACATGGACAGAACGAGTGAAGTCTAGACTGATCAGCTGTCACAAAGGAAGTAGGTTCGGTCTGGTTTTACATATGTCTATGTAAATTATGTTTATGTCTTTTGTTACACTTCACTTGTAAATAGGTAGTGTGTTCTAATCTAGTAAAATAGTACATATTATGTATATGTTTTTTTGGATATATGTAAGGATGATTAGTTAGACTTTTAAGCTACTCAAATTAGATAAAATAAATCAACTTAAAACAACAAGTTTAAAGTAAGTTATTTTTATTTTTAAGAATGATGCAATAGATCTTATACAAGTTTAGGTATGTCATATCATACTAGTTTAGGGGTATGACAATGACTCTCAATTAGCCTTAATGTGGGCTCACTACCCCAAGTCTCAATTTTTTTCCTTCTCCAAGTAGGTTATTATTCAACGGGGATATAAAATTATATTTGTTTATAATTTTATTCAACTCGTTCATATTTGTTCTTATTTTATTCAAATGAGAATTTATTTTGAAAATTTATAAATGGGCGATGCGCAAATTTGGTACTTGTAATTTCTAGTTTTGACAATTTTGATCATCATACTTTGACAATTGTGATAATTTATGTCTTTAATCTTTATGTGTGGCAAAATTAATCCTTCTATTTTCTCATATTTCATTAATTTGGTCTTCAATATTGTACATGTGTGGCAAATTAGTCATCGAAGTTTGTAATTTGTGCAAGTGTAATCCTTCCATTTTGTTTAAGGCATATTTAGTCATCGTAGTTAAATAACATTGACAAATTTGGTCACTGACGCCGTTAGTAGTACCCAAACTTTGGAAATCTTGGCGAAAAGGTTGACGAAGGACCATTACACGAAGGTCGATGAAAGGGGGCGGAGCAAAACTGATACCGACACTTTATGTTGCTACGGTTTTTTAATTGACTCAAAAGTTAGTTAATGGTTAGCAGACCGTTCTCCATGATGAAAAACAGACAACACCACGGCCAAGGGCGATGAGGCAAAGGATGAACGATGAAAACATAATTCAATTTAACTGCAAAGATTTTAACGTCCGTTAGGGTTTAGAATGACCAATTTTGCAAAATGTCACAAACTATGAGGATGGTTTTGCCAAATGTCCAAAATTTGAGGACTTAAAATGCACAAAATAAACTTGGAAAACTAAAATTGTCAAAATGATCCAACTACGAGAACCAAAATCGCCATTTTCTCTTTTTAAATACTTATATGAATGCGCATGTTTTGTTCAAATAACTTGTTCAAAAAATCATGGTTTTAAAAATCGGTTGAACCAGTGGATCGGAAATACCTTCTACCGGTCAGATCAGATGGTCGGATCAATTTGAACCAGTTAGATAGAAAAATAAAAAATAATCATTAAAAAAAGAATATATATCAAAATATATTTTCTTTACAAAAACTCTAAATAAAAGTTTGCACTTATTTTTGCAATTAAAGAACAAGAATTTTAGGTAAAAGTTTAATGATCAAATAATAATATGAAGTAAAATAAGAAAAGTTCATCCAACTTAATCCGAAAGCCGATCTTCATAAATCCCCCCATACGGTTCGTCTAACTCATAGTTTTATATAAACTACTATTATGACACTAATATATATTAGTAGAAGTTAAAAGAAGAAATATTGAAGACATCACAATATTAATATAAATCATGTTCCTCAAATAAAGATTCTATATTTAGAACAAAAAATGTTATGAAATAAAGAAATGAACGAACAAAAATCAAGTCAATTTTTTTTGTCGTAAAAATCCACAACAACCTAGCAATTAAAGGGATTGAAATTGCTATCTTGGTAGAAACAAAAGTCACATTAAGAATATATTATGAAATTTTTCTTTCACTAGACAATCCTAAATTCACGTAGAAGAACTGAAGATGTAGAAATGTAGGGTTCATAGTTCCAATCAATTTATTTTTAACATACTTTAAAAGACAAATCAGTTTTGTCATCTTTATTTTGGCAAAAATATCGGTCCGACATGGTTTTTAATGTAATAAAACCGGGTTTTAAAATACAATGTGAATCGGTTCAAATAGGATCGGTAGTGTGACTGATTCCAAGTTGGATCGGCCGGTTCGAACCGGTTTTAAAAACCATACTTCAATTTTTTGAATTTAATTTGAACTTCAATGTAATAAAATTGATTGTTAGATTAGAAATTAAAATTAAAAGAATACAATGGATGAAAATAAGAGAAACATTGGGGTTGTTTGGTTTAGATTTTCAAAATTAATGTGAGGTGCAGTGATCGTATTGTGCGTTGAGATGTCCATGATTATTATGATCGGATTTTAGAAAACTGTTTGCAAAAACTGCAGTGATCTTACTATAATTATAATAAATATATTATAGAATATCTATTTGAACATTTACATTAATACGTTTGTTATATATAAATATAACCCAAATAAATATCAAAACGTTCGTTACTGATGAGAACTCTAGGACCGGGTACCTTGTGATGGGTAAGGCCCAGCAACGGTTGTATTAAATATATATTATAATGGTAGTAAAACAATTTATAAATACAGAGTGATTAATCAAAATATATTAAAAATTTCACTAATTATGAGAGACGGTAACGTCCCTAATGGGGGTCGACATTAACTTGACGAGTATTTCACAAATTTTGTAACTTCAAGAAGAAACTAAAAAACGCAAATCCACAACAACTTGGAAAATTGGCGTAATATTTGTTAAATGAGAATAAAATATGTTAGGATTTGGTTTTAAAATAAAATTAACTTTGAAGGGTAATTTTGAAGTTTACCAAACTATGATGAGTTGACCATACGTATCAAAGCATAACCATATAACCACCAAAAATCCGAGTACGAGTAATCCCTTAGATTAGTTGATAGTTGAAAATAAAATTACGGTTCGATTACCATACCGTACGGTAATATTTATGTTTAAATAAGTAATATGACAATATTAGTGAAATAATGTAAAATATGATATATTAGAGTTTTTTTTTAAATAATGTTTATATATTAAAAATCAACAAATAATACATATGTTCACCAAAATATTCATATTTGTTCAAACCACATTGTCTTGTTTGGTACGGCGGTGGGAAAGTTAGGTGGGGTGTGGTAGGATAAACTGTGGTGAGTTGAATGTATTTATTGTAACGTGATTTTAAAAACTGTTTGTAAAAAACACAGTGATAACGTGATTATACTAAAAGTATATATTTACTCGTAAGATCAAAAAATATAATTTATTCAAATTAATCAATTTATATTTCACAACATTCAAAATTTTACATCAATGTCAAAGTATAGATAAAATTCATACTTCTTGAATTATACAGGAAAAACCAAAAATCATACTTGCACAACTGAAAAATAGAGAAGATAAGATAATCTCACCTGAAAAGTCTTTGAAAACGAGATATTATGTCATAGTTAGATAAATGCAATGTTTTTATACTGATCAGAGCTATCGATCGGTGCCAAAATTTAAAAATAATAATATTTTGTTTTTTTACAATTTAAAACAATAATATTTTATTTTATTATGGTTCGGCGAAAGCTCGAGATCCGACCCTAAAACTTGATACCGGATGGTACCGACTTTATATCGATTGATATAACAACCAATGTTTTCATACCGGTACGGGGTACCGTTTCGGTCAGGACGAGCATGACCGTCACAAAATTTTTTTATTTTTTGTTTTAATTTTTTTTATTTCTTAAGGGTCGACCCGTAAAAACGCGGATTTAGACCCGGTACCGGGTGGTACCAGTCGAAATACCGGTTGTTGTGGTCAAAAGACCAGGATTATCAACAGTCGTTCGGTTCGTACTAAGACGAACTCGGTTTTAATTTATTTGAATTGGGGGAAATGATTATGAAATAAATGAGGCAAATAATACAACGAATTTAACCCTTAAAAAAGGGTGAAAAATCACTTTACTATGAGCTGAAATCGCTCTTAGCCGATATATTGATAAAATAATTCATTCCACAAATAATGAGAGCTTATGAAAATGACTAAGGCAAAATAGAAAGCGCGAGGGAGAAAACTAGCAGAGTGTAAACTGATTCGCACGTCCAAATGGTCATTATGAGCTTCTCATTTAGCCATGTATTTATAGAGGGTATGATGCGTGTGGATCACATCCTATAACCGCCTCTGACAAGGTCGTTTTCCCATGCTGGAAAACGTGGTTGTGCTTGAAGTGCGAATAACGTTAACATGCCCGAAACGTGGAACACATGCATATGCCCGGAGCGCAGAGCACGTAAGTTGTAACCGTTTTGACCGATCCAATGGGTCGGTCCCCGGGCGTTTTAGTTACGCCTAACTCCATCTTCGGTCCTGCAACATAAATGGGCCTTCGAGCCGGTTATATCAAATGGGCCAAGTTAAAGTAAAAGATCTTGGACTGCGTATGTTCGTCTCTTGTCATCTAGGCTGACCCAATATGACAAGATTCCATCCAATACGGGGTACCGGTCTTGATTGCCATCGCAGAGGTGTTACAACACCGACCATATGACGATGAATGTATTTGACATGATAATCGGTCGGGCATCCAGCGGATTGTACCCGAACCAGTTATGACGAACGTCCCTAGGTCCGATCCTATACTTGGTGAATTTTAAACGTTAATTTTGAGAGTTGGAACCGTACCCGAACCAGTTCTTCCTTTTTCATTTTCTCTTTTCAGAGTTAGAATAGGATTAAACAGAACAAAGTTCTGGATGTATTATAAATGATTAAGCTTGTTGGATGTAAGCTCTTTTATTCTTAATTTTTGCTAAATATAAGATCGAGGATGTTCGATTAGCATAAGCTCTTTGGATTAATTAATTTGGTTGAGATTTGATCGGGGTTAATTAATTTGGATTTTCATATGTACGTGAGGACCGGTCTTATTCCGTCCATGGGATCATGATCATGTCGGAAAGGCGTAGCCCCGGTTCTTTATGAGTCCCATGACAAGCTTCGGCCGAGGCCCGGTTCTAAACAAGTCCCGTGTAAGGCTTAGGTGAAGCTTCGGTTCTGCATAAGTCTCAAGTCGGGCCTGAGTTTATGCTTTGATTGACTAATTTCAACCATTTTTCGTTCTTTTCATAGCAGATTACAGGAGCATAAGGGTTGTTTCCGAAGGATGAAGGCCATCGAAGGGGATGTTTAGTTCATAGTGAGTTCTCAGAGTTTCGCGATCCATCCTCAATACTTAGCAAGCACATGAGCATCTAACTCGTCAGAGCGGTCACTGCCACTTGGGAGCCTTGCAGATGAATTGCTACTGTCACCAGCCCAAACTCGTCCAAAAGATCCGACTTCAGGATCGGTCAATCATCTAGCTAGAAACAGTTTATATTATGCCCATTTGTATTCTATCTACGTTTAGAATATTTTTGGTTTGGAAAATATTTTTGGTTTGGAATTGTTATTAATAATCAAAGGTTTACAAGAAATACCGCTTTAGATTCATGATGTTCCAAGTTCGGGGGATCTCGTCGCCATCTAATGTATCCAATTTGTAAGCCCCAACTTCCAGTTTCTTCATGATTCTATATGGTCCTTCCCAATTTCTGTCCAACTTTCCGATGCTCTTTTGAACCCTTATGTTTCTAAAGACGAGGTCGTCATCAAATAACTCCCTTGGTAGGACCCATTTGTTATGGGTCCGCTGCATAGTTCGCTGATAAGAAAAAATTCATGCGTAAATCGTATTCCTATTTTCTTCGACTATCTCGAGGTCCAATAATCTTCTTTCGCCATTCATATGCTCATCATACTGAGTTATTCGAGGCGCTCGGATGACCACCTCTACTGGACTAACCTCTTCGGACCCATATACCAGTGAGAATGGAGATTCAAGGGTCGTGGAGCGAGGTGTAGTCCTGTAGGCCCATGAAATCTCATAGATATGTTCAGACAATTTTCCCCCCAGATCCTCCAACTTAGTTTTCAATCCCTTCAGGATGGCTTTGTTAGATACCTCTGTGAGTCAATTGGTGTGGGGATAGACCATTGATGAGAAATATTGGGTAATGCCCAACTTAATGCAAAAATATCGAACGTCCCTTCTGCGAAACTGGAGCCCGTTGTCTGATTCCAACGCTCGGGGTATACCTTTTAGCATCTTCAAGCAATGTCGGCCAAAAATAAACGGCTCTAATAACGCGATGATATATGGATCGAGCCTCAAAATGAATACCACATATTGCTTTATGAACATAAATAATGACAGCTTCAGCCTCAATATGAGACAAACATCTCAAGAGCGGTCCATCAAAACTCTTTTTAAATAATCGTCCATCGCTCAAAACATATCTTTTAGCTTGGAATTCAATATTTCTGGCCTCTAATGTGTTCTCAGAAAGATAACCACTAGTCAGATATTTGATGAAGGGGTCCATCCATGTGGGCTCCACAAGAGATTCAGTAGCATCAATATTCAAACCCTGAAGATCATGACATAACGCCCCTATTTCCTCAACTGATTGTTCGGTCACCGATATCCCAACCGAAGGTCAGTCTTGGATATGGACCGATATAGTGCCCGGTCTTATGTTAGGCATGCTTACGGCCAATCTGGCCAGCGCGTCAGCAACCTTGTTCAGTTCTCGCGGCACATGATCAAGTGAAATTCGTTGAACTTTTAAGATAATTCCAGAACTTTTTCGTGATACAACTTCCTCATAGGCTCATGTGTGTCTAATCTTTCCGCAAACTGTTCCACTACCAGCTTGGAATCTGATAACATTCGCACTTTGACAACTCTCATCTTTCGGGTCAGGGTCATTTCCGATAATACTGCATCATATTCCACCATGTTATTAGTTCCTGAGAATAAAAATTTANCAGAACCGAGTTCGTTTGTTGAACGAACCGGACGACTGTTGGTACCCCCTAAAAAGGGACCATAATAGTTACATATAAAATAAACTAATATATATATCTAATTTTAATAACTTATTTTACAATGATGTATTAAAATATATATTATAATGGTAGTAAAACAATTTATAAATACATAGTGATTAATCAAAATATATTAAAAGTTTTACCAATTATGAGGGACAGTAACGTCCCTAATGGGGGTCGACATTAACTTGACGAGTATTTCACAAATTTTGTAACTTTAAGAAGAAACTAAAAAACGCAAATCCACAACAACTTGGAAAATTGGAGTAATATTTGTTAAATGAGAATAAAATATGTTAGGATTTGGTTTTAAAAATAAAATTAACTTTGAAGGGTAATTTTGAAGTTTACCAAACTACGATGAGTTGACCATACGTATCAAAGCATAACCATATAACCACCAAAAATCCGAGTACGAGTAATCCCCTAGATTAGTTGATAGTTGAAAATAAAATTACGGTTCGATTACCATACCGTACGGTAATATTTATGTTTAAATAAGTAATATGACAATATTAGTGAAATAATGTAAAATATGATATATTAGAGTTTTTTTAAAAATAATGTTTATATATTAAAAATCAACAAATAATACATATGTTCACCAAAATATTCATATTTGTTCAAACCACATTGTCTTGTTTGGTACAGCGGTGGGAAAATTAGGTGGGGTGTGGTAGGATAAACTGTGGTGAGTTGAATGTATTTATTGTAACGTGATTTTAAAAATTGTTTGTAAAAAACACAGTGATAACATGATTATACTAAAAGTATATATTTACTCGTAAGATCAAAAAATATAATTTATTCAAATTAATCAATTTATATTTCTCAACATTCAAAATCATACTGAAAAATAGAGAAGATAAAATAATCTCACCTGAAAAGTCTTTGAAAACGAGATATTATGTCATAGTTAGATAAATGCAATGTTTTTATACTGATTAGAGCTATCGATCGGTGCCAAAATTTAAAAATAATAATATTTTGTTTTTTTACAATTTAAAACAATAATATTTTATTTTATTATGGCTCGGCGAAAGCTCGAGATCCGACCCTAAAACGTGATACCGGATGGCACCGACTTTATATCGATTGATATAACAACCAATGTTTTCATACCGGTACGGGGTACCGTTTCGGTCAGGACGAGCATGACCGTCACAGAATTTTTTTATTTTTTGTTTTAATTTTTTTTTATTTCTTATGGGTCGACCCGTAAAAACGCGGATTTTGACCCGGTACCGGGTGGTACCAGTCGAAATACCGGTTGTTGTGGTCAAAAGACCAGGATTATCAACAGTCGTTCGGTTCGTACTAAGACGAACTCGGTTTTAATTTATTTCAATTGGGGGAAATGATTATGAAATAAATGAGGCAAATAATACAACGAATTTAACGTGGATAACCCTTAAAAAAGGGTGAAAAATCACTTTACTATGAGCTGAAATCGCTCTTAGCCGATATATTGATAAAATAATTCATTCCACAAATAATGAGAGCTTATGAAAATGACTAAGGCAAAATAGAAAGCGCGAGGGAGAAAACTAGCAGAGTGTAAACTGATTCGCGAGTCCAAATTGTCATTATGAGCTTCTTATTTAGCCATGTATTTATAGAGGGTAAGATGCGTGTGGATCACATCCTGTAACCGCCTCTGACAAGGTCGTTTTCCCATGCTGGAAAACGTGGTTGTGCCTGAAGTACGAATAACGTGAACAGGCCCGAAACGAGGAACGCATGCATATGCCCGGAGCGCAGAGCACGTAAGTTGTAACCGTTTCGACCGATCCAATGGGTCGGTCCCCGGGCGTTTCAGTTACGCCTAACTCCATCTTCGGTCCTGCAACATAAATGGGCTTTCGAGCCGGTTATTTCAAATGGGCCAAGTTAAAGTAAAAGATATTGGACCACGCATGTTCGTCTCTTGTCATCTAGGCTGACCCAATATGACAAGATTCCATCCAATACGGGGTACCGGTCTTGATTGCCATCGCAGAGGTGTTACAACACCGACCATATGACGATGAATGTATTTGACATGATAATCGGTCGGGCATCCAGCGGATTGTACCCGAACCAGTTATGACGAACGTCCCTAGGTCCGATCCTATACTTGGTGAATTTTAAACGTTAATTTTGAGAGTTGGAACCGTACCCAAACCTGTTCTTCCTTCTTCATTTTCTCTTTTCAGAGTTAGAATAGGATTAAACATAACAAAGTTCTGGATGTATTATAAATGATTAAGCTTGTTGGATGTAAGCTCTTTTATTCTTAATTTTTGCTAAGTATAAGATCGAGGATGTTCGATTAGCATAAGCTCTTTGGTCCCCGATTTTACCTTAGGTTGAGAATTGATCGGGGTTAATTAATTTGGATTTTCAGATGTACGTGGACCGCTCTTATTCCGTCCATGGGATCATGATCATGTCGGAAAGGCGTAGCCCCGGTTCTTTATGAGTCCCATGACAAGCTTCGGCCGAGCCCCGGTTCTAAACAAGTGTGTGTAAGGCTTAGGTGAAGCTTCGGTTCTGCATAAGTCTCAAGTCGGGCCTGAGTTTGTGCTTTGATTAACTAATTTCAACCATTTTTCGTTCTTTTCATAGCAGATTACAGGAGCATAAGGGTTGTTTCCGAAGGATGAAGGCCATCGAAGGGGATGCTTAGTTCATAGTGAGTTCTCAGAGTTTCGCGATCCATCCTCAATACTTAGCAAGCGCATGAGCATCTGACTCGTCAGAGCGGTCACTGCCACTTGGGAGCCTTGCAGATGAATTGCTACTGTCACCAGCCCAAACTCGTCCAAAAGATCCGACTTCGGGATCGGTCAATCATCTAGCTAGAAACAGTTTATATTATGCCCATTTGTATTCTATCTACGTTGAGAATATTTTTGGTTTGGAAAATATTTTTGGTTTGGAATTGTTATTAATAATCAAAGGTTTACAATAAATACCGCTTTAGATTCATGATGTTCCAAGTTCGGGGGGATCTCGTCGCCATCTAATGTATCCAATTTGTAAGCCCTAGCTTCCAGTTTCTTCATGATTCTAAATGGTCCTTCCCAATTTCTGTCCAACTTTCCGATGCTCTTTTGAACCCTTATGTTTCTAAAGATGAGGTCGTCATCAAATAACTCCCTTGGTAGGACCCATTTGTTATGGGCCCCTGCATAGTTTACTGATAAGAAAACATTCATGCGTAAATCGCATTCCTCTTTTCTTCGACTATCTCGAGGTCCAATAATCTCCTTTCGCCATTCATATGCTCATCATACTGAGTTATTCGAGGCGATCGGATGACCACCTCTACTGGACTAACCTCTTCGGACCCATATACCAGTGAGAATGGAGATTCAATGGTCGTGGAGCGAGGTGTAGTCCTGTAGGCCCATAAAATCTCATAGATATGTTCAGACAATTTTCCCCCAGATCCTCCAACTTAGTTTTCAATCCCTTCAAGATGACTTTATTAGATACCTCTGTGAGTCAATTGGTGTGGGGATAGACCACTGATGAGAAATGTTGGGTAATGCCCAACTTAATGCAAAAATATCGAACATCCCTTCTGCGAAACTGGAGCCCATTGTCTGATTCCAACGCTCGGGGTATACCTTTTAGCATCTTCAAGCAATGTCGGCCAAAAATAACCGGCTCTAATAACGCGATGATATATGGATCGAGCCCCAAAATGAATACAACATATTGCTTTATGAACATAAATAATGACAGCTTCAACCTCAATATGAGACAAACATCTCAAGAGCGGTCCATCAAAACTCTTTTTAAATAATCGTCCATCGCTCAAAACATATCTTTTAGCTCGGAATTCAATATTTCTAGCCTCTAATGTGTTCTCAGAAAGATAACCACTAGTCAGATATTTGATGAAGGGGTCCATCAATGTGGGCTCCACAAGAGATTCAGTAGCATCAATATTCAAGCCCTGAAGATCATGACATAACGCCCATATTTCCTCAACTGATTGTTCGGTCACCGATATCCCAACCGAAGGTCAGTCTTGGATATGGACCGATATAGTGCCCGGTCCTATGTTAGGCATGCTTACGGCCAATCTGGCCAGCGCGTCAGCAACCTTGTTCTGTTCTCGCGGCACATGATCAAGTGAAATTCGTTGAACATTTAAGATAATTCCAGAACTTTTTCGTGATACAACTTCCTCCTAGGCTCATGTGTGTCTAATCTTTCCGCAAACTGTTCCACTACCAGCTTAGAATCTGATAACATTCGCACTTTGACAACTCTCATCTTTCGGGTCAGGGTCATTTCCGATAATACTGCATCATATTCCACCATGTTATTAGTTCCTGAGAATAAAAATTTAACTAATGAATGAATAATATCGTCTTGTAGTGTAGTGAGGGTAATGACCGCCCCTTTTCCTCGGAAGGTTGATCCATCAACATAAATGATCCATCGATCATCCTCCTGGTTTAAAAACATTGCTAATCGGGTCATTTCAACTACAAAGTCAGCAAGAACATGAGCCTTGATCGCCCTTCGTGGTAAAAATTCCAGATACATGAAGCTAATTTTGATTGCCCACTTAGATAATCTCTCGTTAAGATGTGCCTGATTCAATACTGCTTTCAGAGGCTAATCAGAATAGACATAAACCTTTCGACCTTCAAATTAATGCTTTAGCTTAGATATAGCATTCTTTAATACTATCATGAACTTTTCCAAGTTAGTGTATATGGCCTCTACCGATACCAAAGAATGACTCATGTAATAAACGGGTTTATGAATATCATCTCTGATGGTAGCCAGAGTTGCGCTCACTGCGACTTCAGATACAGCTAAGTATAACCCCAAGGTTCATCGTTGCTTGGACTCACCATCAAATTTCATATCAAATTTCTAATACGAACATGCATGTCAAAAACAGAGAAACATCTTCAATCAAAATTACTTAATAGGTAAATAACTAAAACCTTTTTGGCCTCGAGATCCATGATTTGTTTAGGAGGAAGCAAATCCCAGTCAGAATACAAGCTACTAGTTTGCTTTTCAACATTGTCGATGAGGATACTATAAGAAGCATCGGAGCGAAGAATAAATGTATAGACATGCGTCAGCTGGTCAATCTCACATGGACCATCCTTCTTGATCAAGTGGTTTGTTCCATTGTAAGTTAGTATGGCATGGACCTTTTTGGTGTTATAGCTGCAAATGTCAGGCCCTAACATGATACTGCATCCAATAAATTTTAAAAAATTATCTACTTCCTCCAAGATACATTGCAACCAGCAACAATCCATGTTAAGGATGACTATATGATGCCAAATCTGTAAGGAGTTTTGCCACCAAATTTCTTCTGGTCAACATCAACACTCAGAAGTTTCATGTACCCTCCACCACAATCCAGCTTCTGTTTGTGCTTGACAGAGAATTGGAAAACAAGGGTCTTATCCTTATTACTGAATTCAGGAAATTCAGCAGAGATAGCATATAACCTATAGTCTTCACTGGTCTGGATACCTATACCAAGATAAGAGGGGTATTTACCAAATTGTTGCACAAAGTTAAAGCCATGTTCAATCCTTCAATTGGGAGTTATAAATAAAATTCTAAAAAGTAAGACAATAAAAATCTCTCATTTAGATCTGATTTTGATTGCCCACTTAGATAATCTCTCGTTAAGATCTGCCTGATTCAATATTGCTTTCAGAGGCTGATCAATACAGACATAAACCTTTCGTCCTTCCAAATAATACTTTAGTTTAGATATAGCATTCTTTAATGCCAGCATGAAATTTTCCAAGTTAGTGTATATGGCCTCTGCCGATACCAAATAATGACTCACGTAATAAACGGATCTATGAATATCGTCTCTGATGGTAGCCAGAGCTGCGCTCACTGCCACTTCAGATACATCTAAGTATAACCCCAAATGTTCATCGTTGCTTGGACTCACCATCACGAGGGGAGTGGTCAAATAAGTTTTCAACTCTAAGAAGGGCCGATCACATTCTTCGGTCCAATCTAAAAGACTTGCCTTCCGAAATACTCTGAAGAAGGGTAAGGCCCGATCTGCAGATCTAGAAATGAATCTGCTTAGGGCAGCTAGACGACCAGTCAACCTTTGGAATTCCCTTTTATTTCTTGGAGGTTGCATGTCAATGATGGCCTGAATATTCTCAGGGTTAACCTCTATGCATTTCTCAGAAACATAATATCCTAATAACTTTTCCACTTCGGATCCCAAAGCAGCATTTGTTCGGATTTAGTTTGAGCTTATATTTGCGGCATACTTCGAAACAGCGAGACAAATATGAAATATGGTCTTCATCATTCATGGATTTGACAATCATATCATCAACATATACTTCCATCATATGGCCTATTAAATCCCTAAAGATTTTGTTGACCAATCTCTGGTATGTTGCTCCGGCATTCTTCAAGCCAAAAGACATAACCACGTAGCAATAAATGCCATCTTAGGTCATGAAGGCCGATTTCTTTTGATCTTCTTCAGCAAGGAAAATCTAGTGGTACCCTGAGTAAGCATCCATGGTACTCATCATTGTGCTGCCCGCAACAAGCATCCACCAAACGGTCGATATGTGGCAGGGGAAATGGATCAGATTCAAAGCTCTTGTTGACATCGGTGAAGTTAATGCACATTCTCCACTTCCTGTCTACCTTGGAGACTACCACTGGATTTGCAACTCATTCAGTATAGTGGATCTCTCTGATAAACCCGGACCGTAGCAATTTATTCACTTTTACCTGGATGACTTCAATTTTCTCAGGAGAGTAGCGTCTCCTCTTTTGCTTGTTAGGCTTCGCTCCGGGCTCGGAATTGATCCCCTTTTACGGATAAAATCCCATTTGCAGAGGGGAACTTGAGTATCATATGATAAGTAGAAAGGACCGCATCAAACTTACTGAGGTCGGTCCGTCCAATAATGGCGTTGTAAGCGAGGACGACTTCCACAACAACAAATTCAATTAGGGGTGGGAACGGGTCCGGCCCAACGGGTTACGGGTCGAACCCGTTGAACCCGCCAACCCGTAAGGGTTGGCCCAACGGGTTGAGAATTTTTCTTGACCCGTCAACGGGTTGACCCGACGGGTTGAAAGTACTGCCCAACCCCTCAACGGGTTGAAAAACCTAAACCCTAAAATTAAAAAACATTCAATTTTAACCTTAAAATTTTTAAAAAAAATTCAAAATTGGCCCACTTCAACCCGTCAACCCGTACGGGTAGACCCATATGGGTTGAAAATCACGGCCCAACCCGTACAATGATATTTAGCGGGCCAGCCCACGGGTTGACCTGTTTATACGGGTTGGGCTGGCTCATGCCTACCCTTAAATTCATGGGTCTCCGTTCGGTCCTTGAATTGATCTCTTAGAGTGATTGGGAAAAAAATCTTCCTGCACGGAATGACGCTCCTCTGGTCGAATGCCCAGAGGGTGATATTGGCAATGGGGAGATCATGACCCAGAGCCCCCAACATCTCAACTACTTCGCGCTTCATCAAGTTGCACGAAGCCACGGTGTCCACCAAAATCATGTGGACCCGACGATTAGCAATGATTTCGATGATGATAAGAGGATCATCAGACGGATCAGTAACCCCTTCCCGATGAGCATCGGTGAAGGTAATAGAGTCTTCGTAAGAAGAAGACCGTTCAGCGGCATCGTACTTAACCAGCGCCACAAATTCAAAACTTTATGCGGAATCCCTGCGCGCTGCTCTCTTTCAGTCCCGGATCGATTCATTGATACGAATTCCACCGGAGATAACATAAATATATCCGGCCACAGTATGCTCTTGTGGAGCAGCCTCATTTTGCAGAGGTTATGCTTCTACTGGAGCGGGGGGAGAAGGAGGATTCTCCTGTCTCCCTCCTTCATTCTGTGGGGTTCGGCCACCTCGACCTCGGAAGCGTCTTCTTTGGCTCTGGCCACGGTTCTCTCTACTGTACTGGCCTCTTTCATATTCTTTCGGAGGAGACCTTCGGTCCTACGCTCGGTCATTATAATTTCGGGGATGCCCCCGATTATCCCTACCTCGCGGCCTGTGACGATCGTCATCTTGATGGCCCCTACGGGGAGATTTAGCTTGCTTGCCCTTAGGATCACTCTGATTGGGCCTTTCTTTATTCATTGCCGCTACTATCTCCTGGAGTAGTGGTCACTTCAACGTCGGGTGATAGCAATTATGATGCAACTCACAATACACTTATTTCTCTTTCCAATTTAGGGAAGCATTCTTCTCAGTCACAGCTCCTACTTCTCGGGGATATCTCTTAGGGTACGAAGCCCTATAATCACCTGCGGGCTCAGAATTCCTGCTAGGCTTCCTGTAGTTCGGTCTCAACGCTTCATCCACCTTAATATATTTGTTGATTTTTTGAAGAAGCTTACCCAAAGTGGATGGGGGACTCTTTACCAGACTGGCCGATAAGTCACATGGTCCCAGAACTTGCTGTAGAATGTCGATCTTATCCCTGAGCTCTAGTTTGATACCCCGGGCTGTTTTATTGAACTTTTCAATGAAGGACCGGAGACTCATTTTCGCCAGGATATATTTCAGTTTATATAGTTCCTACCTGCTTCGGGGCGGTCCTACATTTGGCGCAAACTATTCAGAGAAAGCCAAGATGAAGTCATCATACGACTGTATGGATCGAGCTGACAAGTTTTTGAACCATGTTCGAGCATCGCCTTGCGAACCTATTGCGAAGATACGACACTTCAGTTAATCTGAGGCCTGAATCGTTCCCATTCGTAATTCGAAATCCGCGACGTGGTTATTGAGATCCCCGTCGCCTCTAAATGTCGGCAACCCCTTGGGGTTGTGATAATGTCGGTCTGGGGCTGCCGCCCAGATTTCTTCAGAGAAAGGGAGCATCAAATCAGTCTAGCGGCTGAGACACCACCAGACTGCTGGGATGACGTTGTGGTCAATAGATCAGGAGTATCGACAGTCATCCGGTTCGTACTAAGATGAATTCAGTTTTAATTTATTTAAATTACGGAATACGATTATGAAATAAAGGAGGCAAATAACATAGCGAATTTAACGTGGAAAACCCCTAGAAAAGAGGAAAAAACCACTTGACTAAAAGCTGAAAACGCTCTTAGCCGATATATTGATAAAACAGTTCATTCTACAAATGATGAGAACTTATGAATGACTAAGACAAAATAGAAAGCGCAAGGGAGAAAACCAGCAGAGTGTAAGCTAATTCGCACGTCCAAAAGGTCCTCATGAGCTTGTCATTTAGCCTCGTATTTATAGAGGAGAAAACGCATGTGAATCACGCCATGTAACCACCTCTGACAATGTCATTTTTCTATGCTAGAAAATGTGGTTGTGCCCGAAGTGCGAATAACGTGAACAGGCTCGAAGCGTGGAGCGCATGCATGTGCCCGGAGCGCAAAGTACGTGAGCTTTAACCATTTGGACCGATCCAATGGATCGGTCCCCGGGGGTTTTAGTTACGCCTAACTCCATCTTCGGTCTTGCAACATAAATGGGCCAAGTTAAAGTTAATGATCTTGGGCCGCGTAGATTCGTCTTTTGTCATCTGGGCTGGTCCAATATGACTGGATTCTATCCAATACGGGGTACCCGGTGACGCCCGATTTTCATAAATGTGATAGAATAAAAACCTTAAGTAATATGTAAGATTACTAAGAACATTTTAGTGTTTTACAAAATCACGTTAGTATGATAGCTGTTATTAGCAACGTTGGCGAAAACGCAAAATAATAAGATTGAACGTAACGCGATTTGTCTTATTTTTTGAAAAATTAAGTTTTAGGAAATTGCGTTCAACGCACTTTTGTTCCCACCACATTCCCAAACAAACACATTATCTCTCTAGAAGTTTTAGTAAGGAGAGAAAGTGTGGTAATCTCTCTAAATAAGAATAATATTAAAAATTTAATATAAATATATTATAATTTAAAAATAATATGCATTTCTATTTAAAAACAACCTAGTATTCTTATTGATTATATTATGATTTTTAGATACATTGTAAATTATAAACATCGTCAACTATATTAGGGTATATTGATTATCTTAGAAGTATACTTATAATTAATACGGAACAAAAAATCAATTTTTAACATTTGTACAATATTAAGTTTCTAGAATATTTCAAATATAATTAAAAATATAATTGTTCAAAATTGTTATAAGTATGAAATGAAAGTTTTTTAAAAATATATCTATATTCATATTAGAAATAAAGAAAGATAAAGTGTATAATATTAAAAATATTAATAATTTATATATGGGCCTGCTCCGTTAATGTTTTGGCTATTATAAATGCCCATTGAGCCCACCTATAAGAACATGCCTTATTCGAAATGGAATGCATAAATGCAGCGGGAACTTCTCTCGTTGATACCTAGGTGGTGTAGTTTCACTGGATCTATATGGCGGACGAGAACGTTAACGCGTCACCGATATCTTTTCCGGTTGTCTCTGTAGCTACGTATGGAGATGAACTGAGTAGGAAACTAGAAGTTTTGGAACTTAACAGCGCTCCTGAACAGCCTACCGAATCTGATGTCAAATTTGATGGTGAATCGGTAAGTAATGCTGCGCTGAGAGAAGAGGATGGGGCCAGGGATGAATCAGAGAAGCAGCTTCGCTTGGATACCAATGGCGGTGATGCGGTCGATGCCACAGGTATTCTTCTTGGAAAATGTTCTTTAATATGATGGAGAAGATTTTTCCAGGAATGTAGACTTTTCATAGTGTCAGAAGAAATGAAAGTGTTAATCAACCAATTTCTAATGGCTTAACACCACCTCGTTGATGTTTTCCAATAGTATAATGATTTTACAATCTATCTGGTGATTCGAGGTGTTTTTAAACTTTTAAATTTATTTTATTCTCCTAGTTACTTGCCAAAGAAAGAGGTCATTCATTTTTATTGTTCAAGAATATATATTCTGTAGATCCTCGTAGAACGGACCAGATCGTGGAGATAAGAGACGAGCTCTGTGAAGTGCCCTTGCAGCGGCATGAACCTACTGTTGAGAATAGGCAAGCTGTGGATGGTCAAGAATCCATTGAATGTGGTGCTCCTAATGTGCCTTCCATTGACAACAACGAGATAGAAAAAAATGTGGTTGATGCAGTTGACCTAGGAAATCCCAAAGCCGAAGTTGAAGAAATTCCTGAAGATTCATCTACTGAGAACCAACTGACGACAATGTCACATAAAATTTCGGTCCCAAATGATAAGGTAAATATATTCGGTTTTAAGCCAAATGTTTTATTTTTATTCATTAAGTAATTCTTGGTCATGTTTCGGTTATATTTTTTGCTTGTGTAGGTCGGGGTCCTCATTGGCAAGGCAGGGGTCACCATTCGATCTCTTGAGGAAAACTCAGGTGCTAAAATCCAGATTATGAAAAATGCTGATGCAGATATGCGCTCTACAAACATGCCTGTTGAACTGTGTGGTACCTGGGAAAGTATAAAGAAGGCCGAGAAGTTGATAAAAGATTTGATTGCCGAGGCAGGTTTTCTCTAACTGTTCCTTTTGTTTCACGTATTTAGAGTTGATTTCCCATTTTCTTCTAGATTCATGTCTTGAATCACGTAACATTAGTCTTTGCAGTATACAAGTAGTGGTGAACAACTTGAAATGGGAGTTCCAATTGATATGGTTTGTCCAAGCATATTACCTAAATACTATTAATAATATAATCGATTTCACTGTATGAGTTTATTGATCCCCATGGTTCTGCACCGTTGATGTTTTGAAACTATAAATGATATGTTTAGGTTGGCTTGGTTGTTGGAAAGGGTGGAGAAACAATTAGAAATCTGCAAACTATATCAGGCGCGAGAATTCAGGCAGTAGATTAATTTTTTCAATTTGTGTTTGCATAATCCTTGAACTAAATCATTTTTATTTGCATAATGATCTCCACTACATATGTACAGTTGTCACCAAAAAGTCTATCTGATGGAGATCAATCAATGGAGAAGATGATTCGGGTGACTGGTACCATGAAGCAGATCGAAATTGCCCAAGAAATGATTGTAGATATGATTAGTCAGGTTAGATTGCTATTTCCCTTTGTTTTGCGGTTAGATTATATTGATGATGCGGGGTTAGTTTGCTATTTCCCTTTGTTTTTGTGATATATTTTACATAGTGTAACAGGTGGGTAGTAAAATTATATTTCATATGTGATGTGTTATATATTCTTGGCAATGGAGCTTTTTCTTGTTTGTCATGCCCATTCTACTTGTCTGTTTTCAGGCTTTATTTATTTTCTCGGAAATAAACAATAGTCGGTTTAAGCACAATCTAGGTATATATATCATTGTTGTAAAATATATTTATTTCCATTTAGTATCCAGATGCATGCTATAAACAACAATTTGTCACATGTGAAGTAATTTCTGTCACTGTATGAAGTATGTCAGCTTGTTAATAATGATACTGCTCATCTGCTTATTAGAGTGGATGGAATAATATGATGTAGGATCCTACAGCTCCTCCTGTTGGAAGAATTTTAGGTATTTTATCTGTTTTAGACTGATTGGTTGGCTTAGTAACAAGAAATTATGAGCATCACCTGGCTATATTTTATCTCTTTTTTTTACATTATGAGCTAGGAATAACACTGAAATTTGATGACACCATGGCTTAAAGGGCTTCTTATGATGGATGTTTGATTAACTTATCATTTTAGGTCTCTGATTGCTGTTAAGAAAATGGATTAAGATTTCCGGTTGCTATAATTTATGTCTGTTAAGGTGCCAATGCCGAATTGGCTAAAACTGCAGATTTGGCTTTTCCTTTCATTACCAGTTCGCCTTGCCCTCTTTGGTTTCTCAATGCTCAACCAATATTCTCTTGGGCCACCAGGGAGAGAGGTATCAAGCGTTACCTCAACCATTGCAGCATGTTGACGATAGTTGGTAAGATTGCTTTTGGACTTAGAAGCTGATAATAGCGCTTCAAAGGCTACATGGCATGTTCGATCATGTTATTGAGAAGTATTAGAAACGTTGCCTCAAGTTGCTGAGAAATCTTCATAATATGAATTTTGGTCTAATCTGATCAAGGAAATATGAGAAGCATATACTATATTAGATGTATCAAATACAGTTTCATAGCTTGTGCATTTTTTGTTACCATTTTCAAATCTCTTAGTCACATTTTCATCTTGTTTATTGTTATCGAAATCATCTATCATTTTACCCTATATTTTTTATGATTCCTATGTGTCTACTGTGAACATTCCTAGTTTGCTTCTTTTTGTATTTGATTTACAATTTGTTCTTTTTCATCCTGTGTAGATTTGTTATCTTGTTTTTTTCTTTGTAGTCTGCTTCATCTCGCTATTTGCAGATTTATTTCCACTCATATTCGCATGTTTAGTTCATGATTTGGATTCTTAGGCAATGGCCTCAAATTCTGGCATTTGCAAGCAACCGGGATATCTTTCGAACTGGCATAATGCTCCTCACTGGGGACCTCGAGGTCCACACCACTACCAGTACCCTGGTTATGATTTTCCCCAAAGAGAGCAATATTCTTCTCAATATCCTCCTCCATCATATGGTAATTATCCTTCCCTACAGGCCATAAGAAGCAGTTATGGCCCTGGTTGGGATCATTGGACTGGATCGTATGCGCCATTTTATCAGGTGTGCTGGTTTCTTTTTTCTTTCGTTTGACGCATTGATTCTTGCTTATTCCTGGTTTTGGCTGTCTTAGGGAAATTACAACTTCGGACATCAGCAAGAACCTGATTATGGAGTTCCGCTTCCTTATCCTCATACTACAACACAACCCTATGATCATGTGTATGGCGATGCTAACTACAATTATCATGAAATGTCACAGCATTTTGGTCCCATTGGCTTTCAACAAACTCCATATGCTCAAGGTAGTGGCACACACTCAGGTTATGTTCCTCCACACCAGTACGGTACACTGCCCATGTATAATATGCAGCCGCAAGAATCTCATTCTGATTCTTATAGTCAAGACACAACTGATCATCCTGGTGAAGTGTATTCAGGTCCTGGTTCCTCTGTTCAGTCTCAGCAGCCACATGCTTACAATAGTGGAGCAATGCAGCAAACGTCTCCAACCTATGGTTCATCTATATCTTCAGACGGGTATGGCCATGTTCCGTCCATAGCACCTGCACCTAGTTATTACCATAGTGGTCAACCCGATGGTGGATATGCTTCAACAGTACCTCAACTGGCAGCGGGTTATCCCCAGGATGCTACCGATTCAGTATATGGCTCGTACTCACCAGGACAAAGTAGTAATGGTGAGCAATCAGCTGCTACCACTTCATTATATAGTGAGCATCAAGCTGCCACTGCTCCAACTTACACGGGAACTCAAGCTGCAGCATCTTCTCCTTCAGCTGCTAAAGCTGGAACTACATCCACATATTCTGGAACTCAAGTTGCGGCGTCTTATCCTTCTGCAATTCCTTCCACTTCTGCTCTTGCTCCACAGCCTGGTTACACACAGGCACCCCAATCACAGCTTCCTAGCTACGATCAATCTGGAGGTCACAAAAACATGACAACCCCATCCGGTGTTACGAAAACCATGCCAGAGGCAACTGCTTCTTATCCAAGCTAGTCGTTGATACTGGATATCCAGAGCATTGTGAAGAATGTAAGCACCTGTGCTTTCGAGTATTGTGTTCTTGAATCTCCTTGTTGTATCTTTTTACTTGGTAGCTTCCAAGCCACGGTACGTTCACGGGTTGCTCTTAGCTTACATCATAGAATTTGAATGACTTGATGCATTTTCAATCATGAGTTGTGGCTTCATTCATGAAACAAGTTAATTGAGAGTTAAGACTAATTTCGACACTAGAAATTCACTTCTCTGAAACCAGTAAAAAAAGCCTTATTTTATATACGCAGTTTCTTTCGTTTAGTGTGTAAAACAACTGTAGTTGTTATGAAATGCTGATTTGTAAACTCATTTAGGTACATTGTGACTACTCGGATGGACTTTTTAGAACATCGCTGACCAAGTGGTTTACTTGGTCGTGCGGCGTCAGCGGTGACCTCTACGAGTTTTTTGAGTCTACTGGTATTATTAGTATAAAATTAATCTTATTATAACATGTACTTTTACAAAATTATTCTAATAGCAGTGGTTTTGTTTTTAGTGTTTGTATCATTGTATTATTATTAAATTATTATATTCTCCCTGAGTTATCTAACATTTTTCTCGGCAGTATTGCTGCAAACTAGTCTAACTCCTTTATAAATAAGAGCATAAGCCTGAAAACCAGAACATCATACTTAATCAGAAAATTAAAAGGTGAATTAGCTCCTAAAATAGTTAACATGCAGCAAAACATGACATAACATAACATCTCCAGACTATCTAAGCTTAGAAAATAAAATAGTACAGAATCATATTAATATTAAAACACATTTAGCTAATTTTATTATATTAAAATTATTGATATAATAAAATATATAATTTGTATTATGTAATAACAATTTTTAAAATTAAAATAATTTAATATATTAAAATAATAAAATCAAACTTACATACAAAAAAAACAAAAACAAAAAGACAAAATTAGTGATATAAAGAAAATATGTATTATAACTAATGTTATTAAAATAATAATTTAAAAATAATGTTAATTTTTAATTATATTTTATCTGACACCGTTATTGTAGATTTTTACCCGACCTCTACCTCCATCCTCTCCATTTCTTGTCTTAGCTGCTATACTTTCGTCTCGATGATTCACTTGCGACTTAGGGGATCGGCAACCACGTTAGCCTTTGTGGGGCAATGTTGTATTTCCATATCGAAGTCCTTTATTATCTCCAGCCATCTTCGTTGCCTCATATTTAGTTCTTGTTGAATGAATAGGTACTTAAGGCTTTGGTGGTGGATGTACAAAAGGCTCTTGTGATGTACAAATAGTACCTCAATGCTTTAAGGGCAAATATGACCGGTGCCAATTGCAGGTCGTGAGTGGGATACTTTGTTTCATTGCGTCGTAGCTTCATGCCTTAAGTTGATCAAAACTCGATTGGCATGCCTCCGACCAACTATTATGCACACCTTTCTGCGTGAGCTGGGTCATTAGGCGGGCGATCGAAGAAAACCCTCGCACAAACCATTGGTAGTAACCTGCCAGCCTTAGAAAGCGTTGTACTTTCAAGATATTTTTGGGGATTGTTCACTCCGTTATCGCTTTGATCTTCCTGGGGTCGATGGAAATTCCTTGATCGTTCACTACGAGGCCCAGAAAAACCACTTGCGTGAGCCAGAATTTGAACTTGGAGTATTTGGCATACATTCTGTGATCTCGGAGGGTCTATAATACTTGCCTAGGTGCTTGGCATTATCCTCCTCATTTGTGGAATAGACGAGAATGTTTTCTATGAAATCCACAATAAATTGATCCATGTATGATCAAAATACGCGGTTCATCATATCCATGAAGGTGGTGGGGACGTTGGTGAGGTCGAAAGGTAGCACTGGAAATTCGTAATGCCCAAATCGCGTCCTGAATGTTGTCTTTGGAATATCCAATTCTTTGATCTTGAGTTGATGATACCCCGCTCGTAGGTCAATTTTGGAAAACACCTTGGCTTCCTGTAGTTGATCAAACAAACGTCTATATGAGGAAGTGGGTGTTGGATGAAGTAATCATCAAATGTAAAAATGATGAATTAGTCGTTGGAAGAAACAATTCAAACAAACGTAACAAATCTCTCGATGATTAGGTCAAGCAAAACAGTCAAATGCGGTCCTAAATTTATGCAATTCTGTTATGAACAATCTTTGAATTTATCTTTCTTACTTTTATAAATAAGTATGAAAACATTATGTTGATATACATCAGTTTTGAATAATTTTTTTTTTCAATTCTCTGTAATCATTTTGTTTTACAGAAGAACAGTAGAAATCATTTTCTCTGCAAATCCTTTTCAAACTGTAACTGTTCTATCCACTGTTTTTTTAATCATCATCGATCCTACGTCTTAAATCCAACAAGTGGTATTGCAACCGGTTTATTTAAAAAACAACAATGGGGCGGCTAAATTATTCAACAAAATCTATCAGTATGTCTCTGGATGCAACTTCTTCCGTAGCTGCTTGGAAATTCAATAGAGAAGATTATCCAATCTGGGCTTCTCACATGTAAGCATATTTAGAAGCTTTAAAACTTTGGGAAGTCGTTGAGGAAGATACAGAACACGTACTTTCGAATGCACTGTCCTTAGCCCAAATCACAAGACATGAAGAATTGATGGCTCGAAAAGGATAGACAAGAGTCGTTATTTTCTCTGGTCTTGACAGGACCATATCACCAAGAGTTATTGGATTAACAACGGCAAAAAAGATCTGAGATAAACTGAAGCTCGAATTTGAGGGAGATAATCTCACAAAAGAGCTTAAAATCACAAAGCTGGAACATGAATTTGAACATATGAAAATGTCTTCCTATGAAAGTATCAAACAGTATGTTGATCGAATTTCAAAAGTTATCAATCAACTGAATATGCTTGGAGGAAAGAAAGATGAGTTCACTGTTGCCAAAAAGCTCCTACACACAGTTTTACCTCGGTTTGAACCAAAGGTTAGTATGTTGGAAAACTCTTCGGATTATAAAAATCTTTCTGTGGCTAAAGTATACAGTTCATTACAAGCTTTGGAAAACAGAATATTATCATGAGATGCCACATGTTCCGAAATTGCTTTAGTTAGCATCAAGAATGCAGAGTCATGTGACGAAATGAATCCAGTGGAATGTTTCAAAATTTGAAACTTAAAAATTTCACGAAAGAAAAGAAGGTGAGTTTATGCCTTGTTGTCATTGTAAAAAAATCCTAATATATTTCAAAATATTGCTGGAGCATGCCGGATGTAATTTATAGGTTTTGCAGGCAAACTGAACACATTCAGAAAATATGCCAGCATAAATCTCAAAACCCCTCAGCAAGTTGCTAATTCTACAACAGTGAATACTCTTGAAAATTTGGAAATCATGTTTGCAACCGTAAATATTATTGAAGAATGTAACAAATCACAGGTTCAAAATATTGAAGGTTATTGGCTTATTGATTCAGGTTACACTTCTCATATGGTTTATGATATTAAATATTTTCACACTTTTATGTCTGGTGATATTTCAAAAGTAAAGATTGGTAATGGAACAATTATCGAAGCAAAAGAGAAAGGTTCAGTTTCTATTAAGACTCCTTTTGGAAACAAAATTGTTAATGATGTATTATGGGTACCCTCTATACAATTAAATCTTTTAAGTGTGACTCAACTCAATCGAAATGGCTACTTAGTCGTCTTTGAAAACTCCAGTTGCAATATATTGGATTCTGAAAAAAATCTGATAGTTTCTGTCATTGTTGATAGAGGAAACTATATTTTAAAGTGGTCACTTATCAAGTTTGAAACAGAGAAATTCGATAATCCTGATTCTTTATCTGAAACTCCTATTGAAACCGGAAGCTTAGATGAAGATTATGAGTATGCAGATTTGACTATTATAGAACAAGAATCTACAATCGTTCATGAAGCTTTAACATTACCATATTTGAAGAAGGCTATGAATGATGAACCAGAAAAATTATGCACAATCCGTGCTGGAGAAAAAGATCACAATATTGTTTTAAAGAGCCTAAAGACAGATAATGGTGGAGAATTTTGTTCCACCGAATTTGAAGTTTTTGTACATGACTTTCAAGACTGTTATATTGTTACAATTCCATGTTCAAAAATATCTGAAATTCTTAAAGAAGAAAATTCATCTGTTAAAGATCTAGTTTATCATTTGTAGGTAGCTAATATGTTTAAAAAGCCACTCCAAACCTCTCAATTTCAAGAATTACAAATGAAACATGAAAAATGGAGATTACTTCAAGAGAGAATTTGTTGGAGATGAAGTAATCATCAAATGTGAAAATGGTGAATTAGCCGTTGGAAGAAAGAGTCCAATCAACCGTAACAAATCTCCCGATGATTAGGTCAAGCGACACAGTCAAATGCGATCCTAAATTTATGCTATTCTGTTATGAACTACTTTGAATTTATCTTTCTTACTTTTATAAATAAGTATGTAAACGTTATGTTGAAATATATCAGTTTGAATCACTTTGAATAAACTTTTTTTTCTTTTCAATTTTGTTCAATCATTTTGTTTTACAGAAGAACAGTAGAAATCATTTTCTCATCGAATCATTTTCAAACCATAGCCGTGCTATCCAAGGTTCCTTAAATCATCCTCGATCCTACGTCTTGAAATAAATCAATTGTGGGTACCGATTTATCTCCCTATAATCCACAGACATCCTCATCAATCCATCCTTATTCTTTACGAATAATACCGTGGCTCCTTTATCCATTAGTGATGTGAGTTGTTCCTTTAATTCCCTGAGTTCGGCAAGTGCCATTGGGTAGGGAGCCTTATGCATAAGTCTCGCCCCTTCGATCAGATTGATTTCGAATTTCGTTTCTCGGTTTGGAATGTCCCATTGTAAGTCTTCTGGGAACACGTCGGGAAAGTCTTTTACTACGGGGGTACTATGTTGGAAAACAAGAATCAGGGCAAGTGAAGGTTATGTTTATAGGAATGCAATAGCATTCAAGTTTTGTGTATTGCGGTTGTTGTGAGGATATTATGACTACAAGTCAATGGAGAATTTGACATTTCATTTGCACTCAAAAGCAGTCTTACATACTAGCATATTGTCTCTAAAAGGAAACTGAAATAACAGGCAACAAGCATCAGCAACATCCTTAGCATAAAAACATGAAACAAACATTAAATGATGGCAGACTTTCATGTAATGAGATCTGTCACAACTTCTTAATTTTATCGTGAGCACAATCAACAATCATCATTTTGTCACTGCCTCGTGATGTTGATTCCATCAATTACTCTCAACTTTTGACGCAGCTGAAAAAACATGTTCTTACATAGACATTTTGTGAAAATATCAGCCAATTGTTCCTCACCCGAGCAAGACAAGAACATAACATCTCCATTCTTTTCTTCTTCACGTACAACATGGTATTTCACCTTAATGTGCTTTGATCTACCATGAAATACCGGATTTTTTATCATTGAAACTGTGGACTTGTTATCACACAATATCAAAGTGGCATCCTCTTCCTTTAAGCCGATATCACAAAGTAATTGTCTTAGCCACAAGGCTTGATTTGAAGCAGCAGCTGCTGCCATATACTCGGCTTCAACGGAGGATTGTGCCACACAACTCTGTTTTTTTGAATTCCAACAAAAAACACTTGTACCAAGAGAGAAACAATAGCCACTGGTGCTCTTAAAGTCCTCCACACAACCAGCAAAATCTGAGTCGGTAAAGGCATACAACTTGATAGAATTTGATTTTGGAAACCAGAGTCCCCATCTTCGAGTAGCTTTGACATATTCCAATAGTTTGTGAGCATCTTTCATGTGAGTAACCTTGGGTACCTGCATAAATCTCGACAATAGGCTTACACAAAAGGTGATATCAGGCCTTGTAATAGACAAGTACATTAGAGAACCGATTATTCCTCGATAGTCCTTCTCATTTGTATTTTAAGTGCCATCATTGAGATGTAGTTTTTTCCCAGCAACCATTGGAACATCTTATTCATCAATCACTTTAAACCTACTAATAAGATCATAGGCATATTTTTTTTGACATAAGAACATCCCAACATCAGATTGGTGTAATTCTAAACCAAGAAAGTAAGAAGTCATTCCCAAATCATGCATATCAAAAGCACTTTGCATGTTTAGTTTGAAATTCTTGATTTCCTCTTCATTATTCTCAAAGATAAGGAGATCGTCAACATAAACAGCCACCATAGTTTTAGAGATTCCAGATTCTTTGATGTAAAGAGTGGCGTCTGTTTGACTCCTGTGAAATTTATAGTGCAGCAAATGAGAATCCAACTTTTGATACCAAGCTCTAGAAGCTTGTTTTAATCCGTATAGACTTTATTCTCATGATTGAACACAACGAATCCTTCAGGTTGCTCGACATATATAGTTTCCTTAAGATCCTCATTCAAGAATGCCGATTTAACATCCATTTGAAAAATCATCCATCCTAATTGAGCAGTAGCGAAAATAAGGATTTTGATAGTATCAAATCGAGCAACTGGAGCAAAAGTTTCGGTGAAATCTATTCCTTCGATCTGAGAGTACCCTTTGACTACCAAACGAGCCTTCAACTTGTTGATACTACCATCAGGATTCAGTTTTGTTCGAAAAATCCACTTGGTTCCAATGACATCTTGATTAAGCGGTCTATCGACTAGTTCCCATGTTTTATTCTTCTCTATCATCAAGAATTCTGTTTCCATAGATTTTTTCCACTGATTGTCATGCAGGGCTGCCGACACAGACTCAGGATCACAAGTGGTTATGAGGCAGCGTCTGTAAATTTCATCAAGACTTTGAGTCCCATGCACCGAGGGCTCTTCATCCAAGTGTATGGAGAAGTTTTGAACATATGTTTCTCCATCTTCCAGGCTGTCTACTAGACTGAAATCAATATTAAGAGAGACATTAAGAGGTTCATATTCAAATACTCCTGTTTCCCAATTCCATAATCTGTTTTCATCGATTTCAAGGCTTCTGCTCACGTAAACTTTTAGAGTCTTAGGATTTAACACACGGAATCCCTTGCACACAGAGCCATAGCCCACGAAAATTCCTATATCAGCCTTATCAGACAACTTATCTCTTTTTTCTAATGGTATGTGTGTGTAACGAATGCTGCCAAAAGTTTGGATATTCTTAATTGATGGTTTAGAACCAAACAAAACTTCAAATGGAGTTTTATCTTTCAGCGCCTTTGTAGGTAATTGATTTTGTAGATAACATGATGTATTCACCGCCTCTGCCCAGAGAGTTTTAGGCATCATCTTTTGCAATAACAAACAGCGAGCCATGTTGAGAATAGTACGATTTTTTCTTTCCGCAATTCCATTCTGTTCAGGATTATATGGAACAGTTAATTGATGTATAATACCATGATTTCTGAGATATTGCTTAAAGGCATGTGACTTGAATTCCGATCCATTGTCAGTTCTGAAAATCTGGACAATTGAATCGAGTTGTTTTTCTTGCTTGGTTCTGAAAGCCTGAAATACATCAAAAGCATCATTTTTGTTAGTGAGAAAATAACACCAACAATACCGACTCATGTCATCGATGATGGTCATATAGTAGAGACTTCCACTCAAAGAAGTTTTGGACCTAGGGCCACACAAATCAGAATGAACCAACTGTAATTTCTTTGTGGCTTTCCATGAGATGCCTGAAGGAAATGGTTTCTTAGCCATTTTTCCACGTTGACACACTTCACATAATTCTGAAATATGTTGGAGTTTCGGCAGATCATGTGCAAGTGGAATTCTTGTAATAGCCAGGAAAAAGGTATGATGGAACAAATAGTAGGAAATGTAGCGGTAAAGATCTAGACAAGGAATAACGAAGCATACGGGAATGAAAGAACGAAAAAGGAAACGAAAAATAGAAAAGTAAAGGAAAAGATAAAGGAAGGGTCAAAATGAAAAGAATGAGGGGTTAAAGTGTGAATTAGAAAAGTTAAGATGTCTATAAACAGGGGTGGGGAGGCCCAAAAACGAGTTAATTATCATTAAGCCACGAAAATCCGGAAATTGTCGCGAAAGAAGGAAATTCTCGCGAAAATTGTCGCGAATTTTTAAGGTTTGGAAAATTATCGCGGATTTTTGGAAAGGCAATTATTGTCACGAAAATGATTCTTTGAAACATTGTCGCGAAAATGATTAAGGGCAAAATTATCGTGGAAATGGGTGAAGAACAAAATTGTCGCGAAAATGCATGAAGTGTAAAATTGTCGCGGATCTTAGCTCTTGCACAAAATTATCGCGGATCTTAGCTCTAGCATAAAATTATCGCGAATTTTAAGGAAGAAGTGAATTATCGCGGAAATACTAAGTTTGAGTGTTTTCGTTGCGTCTCAACGTGGGAGTAAAAGGACACATAGGGTCTACAGTAATCACATAGTTAACAATAAGATAATCACGTCGGAATTCGAGTAACTAAGATCTATTACGAAATGCAGGGAAGCACGGGAGGATTATAAGAAGCGAAAGCAAACGGTAAGCGGAGTGAATACAATGTAGTAAGGTAAGGTTCAGACTTAGGGAGCGGGGTTGGGTTAATAGAGAAGAAAGAAAAGACACGAATGAACGAGATAAATGTTAATAAGAGTCGGGGTGAGGAAGGATGGACCGTCCGACCGAACCCGGCATCGTGCCTAGTGCACGATTTGCCAAAGGAAGGGCATGCCTGATTAATAGAACGATAAGTTCCAATGATGGAAACACACGTACAAAAAGGGCAGAACATATCCGGGTGGAAAAAGGGGTAGCGCCTAAGTACCCACCCGGGGAAGGGAAGCATATGGCCCGTTGAGTCATCCAACAGTTAACGGTTGGCTTGGGCGGGACATGTACCGAGCATGTTACTCTCGGCAACAGTAAAGTTAAAGTATGAGGGGAATGATAAGGGTAAAAGAAGAAGGAAATAAGAAAACGGATAAAAGGAATGATTCACGTGTGTGTGTACGGTTTAATTAAGAAATGAAAAGATAATATGTAGCGTGTGTAAAGTTTCCTTTAATAAATTGTGACCGCTTTACAGATTTTGTTGGTGCCGCGGACGAGGTATGAGAAGGGCATGGGGAGGAGGTCGTCGGTTGTCCGGTGATAGAGTCCGGTCTTTGGAGAACACTCTAAATTAAGTTGTTAAACTTTAATGTTTTCGAACTATGTTTTAAGTTTACATTCGAACGTTTCGTTTTATTTAGCACGGTTTACCAAAACAGGTAGGCCCGAATTAGGGTCGTTACAAAATTTTATTAGAGCGTAACATCGTTACTAAACCGGTAACGGTGCGGTCCTATGTAGAAGAGTCTAGAAAACTCATAGGAGGACAACAGACCATAGGAAGGGATGGGCATAGAATGTAACGGATGACATGAGTAGGCATAGACATAAAGAAAGTTTAATGTAGGAATGGCTCCTAGGACGAGAGCGCATGGAAACCGAGAGGAGGATAGCACTGCATCAGAACAGGCACCGGCGACAGAGACTTCGGTTGCGGATTCATCGACACCTCTCACGTTTAGCCAAGAAAGTCTCAGGGATCTGTTCCAAACCATGGTGAGTTCCCTAGTTAGTGCAATAAGACAGGGACAGACGGAGAGGGGAAACTCCGTGCAAATGGAACCAGTGGCAAGACCCGAAAAGGGTAGAATGTACTATTTAGGCATTAAAGAAGGTTGGGATGAACAGTTTCACGGGAGATAAGATGGGGGACGCGGAGGCGTGGATTATCCGCCTTGAGGAGAAGTTCGAGCTGATCGAAGCCCCAGAGGAGCTTAGGGCAGGATTGGCCCCGCTATGGTTCGACGGTAGCACTGCCCGATGGTGGGGGAGTGTGTCGGCCTCATTACTGAAGGATGGACCCATCTCTTGGGAGAAGTTTAAGAATGCGTTCTTGGATTACTACGTGCCGAAAGGACTTAAGAAAGATAAGAGGGCCGAGTTTGACAGATTGACTCAAGGAAACCGTCCCGTAATGGAGTACATGCAAGAATTCATAGAACTAGGTAGGTACGCCCCCGAGATCATGGGGAGTGAACAGGAAAAGATGCACCGCTTTACAGAAGGGCTGAATGAAAAGGTGAAACTGACTATGTATGGCCGCGACGACGAAGAATTCTCGAGTTTAGTGGTTGCGGACGTCCGAGTAGATGGAGGATTGCGGAGAATGGATACGGAATGCACCAAAAGCTCTGCGAGGAGCAAAGTTCAGGGACGGGGAGAGTGGAAAGGAAAGATCACTACAGAGAGTTTCGGATCGGCACAAGGACCCCCGATCAGGCCTGCGTGTGCCAAATGCGAGAAGAACCATTTTGGAGAATGCCGAGCAGGAACCAACAGTTGTTTCAAGTGCGGCCAGGAAGGACACTTTGCCAAAGATTGCCCGAATAGGAGGAGGATCGAAACCGGGGTAACCGAAAACAGGGCAAGGGAAAGGATTACTAGAATTGCTCGAGTGTTCATTGTGAACAAGGAATACGCCTCGGAGGCTGAGGACTTTGTGGCAGGTACACTACTTATTAACGGCTTTACAGCTTTCATATTATTTGACTGTGGGGCGACGCATTTGTTTGTGTCGGAGAAGTTAGCGAAACGGTTTGGGATAATGGGAAGTAACGCTAAAATCAAAGTAAAAACACCGGGATCCGAAGCCATGGAGGCAAATAGAATTTATAAAGGATGCACGGTGGAAGTGGACACAGTGCGAACAGAGGCAGATTTGATTGAGTTAGGAGATATGGGATTCGATGCCATACTAGGAATGGATTGGTTATCTAAGTACGATTTGCAGGTGAGATGTCGGGAACGTACGATCACTTTTAGTACGCCGCGGGAAGGGAGAAAGGACATGATCGGAAAACCGATTATGAATGAGGATGAGGAATATAAGGATCGATCGAACTGGCTAGCATTTGTCACGACGGAGAAGGAAGGGACACCATTGAAGTCCGTTCCAGTGGTTTGTGAATACAGTGATGTATTTCTCGACGAGCTACCGGGTCAACCACCTCAGAGAGAAGTGGAAATGGAAATAGAACTACTCCCTGGAACACAACCGATCTCCAAGGCTCCATACCGAATGGCACCCAGAGAAATGCAGGAACTGAAACAACAGATTGAGTCGCTATTGGAAAAATGATTTCTTAGGCCAAACAACTTCTCTTGGAGAGCACCAGTGTTATTTGTTAGAAAGAAAAGCGGCGAGTTAAGACTGTGTTTCGACTACCGGGAGTTAAACAAGGTCACGATAAAGAACAAGTATCCGTTGCCTATGATCGACGACTTGTTTGATCAGTTACAAGGTGCGAAGGTGTTCTCAAAATTAGACTTGAGGTCAGGGTATCATCAGGTCCGAGTAAGAGAAGGAGACATACCGAAGACAACCATTCGAACGAGGTACGGCCATTACGAATGCACGGTAGTACCGTTTGGATTGACTAATGCCCCATCAATTTTCATGGATTTGATGAATCGGGTATTTCGTCAGTACCTAGATAAGTTAGTGGTGGTGTTCATTGACGACATCCTAGTTTATTCTTGCAACCGGGAGGAACACGAGCAACATATGAGAATAGTATTACAGACTCTTAGACAAGAGAAGTTGTATGCCAAATATAGCAAGTGTGAATTCTGGATGGACATCATAGCTTTTCTAGGACACGTGATATCAGCAAGAGGGGTGATGGTAGATCCAACAAAGATAGAGACAGTGATGAATTGGCCCAGACAGACAAATGCTCGAGAAGTGAGGAGCTTCTTAGGATTAGCCGGGTACTATCGGAAATTCATCGAGGGTTTCGCAAGGATTGCTTAACTGTTGACAAATTTGACCCTAAAGGAAACGAGGTATATGTGGGATGAGAAATGTGAAGAGAGTTTTGAATGTCTCAAAACGAAATTGACATCTGCACCAATACCGGTATTACCCACACCAGGACATGACTTCACAGTATACAGCGACGCATCGAAGGAAGGACTCGGGTGTGTACTGATGCAGGGAGGGAAAGTTATAGCATATGCATCCCGTCAACTGAAGATACACGAGTTGAACTATCCGACACACGATTTAGAATTAGCCGCGGTGGTATTCGCACTCAAGATTTGGAGACATTATCTGTACGGTGTGAAGTGCGAGATATTCACCGATCACAAGAGTTTGAAGTACCTATTCACCCAGAGGGAGCTTAACATGAGACAACGGAGATGGTTAGAACTGATAAAAGATTACGACCTGGACATTCAGTACCACCCCGGAAAGGAAAACCAGGTAGCCGATGCACTGAGCAGGAAGACTCATGGCGTGCTAGCAAACACGTTGGTAAGGGAAATGGAGAACCTACAACTGGAAGTGGTAGAGTCGACCACAGTCATGTTAGGGACTGTTACCGCGAAGCCAGGGATACTGGAGGAGGTACTAGAAGCACAGATATCAGACCCCGAGAAACCCGTAACGCGAAAAGAGGGAAGCAGAACCGATAAATCATAGATAAACAAAGGAAGCGATGGGCTAATCCGAATGAATGAACGGATATGGGTACCAAACAGGCCAGAGCTAAGGAAGAAGATTATGGCAGAAGCACACAGTTCGGCTTTCTCAGTTCACCCAGGAAGTACTAAGATGTATCNCATTGAACTTGGTCTTAAAGACCCATTTTAGACCAATCACATGTCTGTCAGCAGGTGCATCTACTAAGACCCAAGTCTGATGCTTTTTTATCATCATTAGCTCCTCCTCCATCGTTGCTTTCCAAGCAGGGGAAGACAGAGCTTCAGAAATCGATTTTGGTTCAGTTTCGAGACCAAAATTACACCTGGCATAAATGTCAGTTATGTTCCTAGTCCCTCAAACAGAAGCTTCCTCCTCGTCATCATCGGAGATCTGGCTACTAGGAAAATCAGGAGCAATTTCAAGAGAATTAGTAACAGGTATATCAGTAGAGAAATCCAGATTATCATCAAGTAAATCACATAAATCACACTCAGAAGGTCGAAATGGAGTTTTCAATTTTCCTTCCTCAAAGTCCCACAGAGCATTTTCATCAATTTTCAAGCTTCGGGAAACAACCACATGTTTTGTTATAGGATTATAAATCCTATAACCTTTCGCAGTTTCACTATACCCAACCAATATACCAATAAATGCTATTTTATCAAGTTTATTCATTGATGCAATTGGTACAAAACAGTAACATACACTGCCATAAACTTTTAGAAATTTCACAGAAGGCTTCTTATTATACCATTTCTCATACGATGTAGTAAAATCAAGTGTCTTATGTGGCAATCGATTTTGGAGAAAGACTGAAGTAGAGGCTGCTTCAGCCCACAAATTTTTTGGTAAGTCTTTTTCAAACAACAAACATCTAGTGATGTTTAAACTAGACTTATTTTTCCTTTCAAAAACTCTATTTTGTTGGGGACAGTAAGACACTGTCAAATGATGTAAAATACCACACTCTTTCAAAAATTCTTCGAATGCATTAGAAGTATACTCAGATCCATTATCAGATCTCAAAGTTTTTATAACACATGAACTTTGAGTTTCAACACAAGTTTTAAACCCTTTAAAGATACCAAAGTACTCAGATTTTTTATTTAAGAAGTAAATAAAGATGAGAAAATATTTATTTCCAATCAAAGATGGATACGGCAAAGGTCCACATAAATCAGTGTGAATTAATTCAAGTATTTCAACTGATTTCAAAGAAGATAACCCAAAAGCACTTTATTGAAGTTTTCCATACTGACAAACTGTGCAAATTTCAGGAAAAAATGGATGAAATGATGGTAATCCTTTGACTAAATCATTTTTCAACAAAATCTTAATATATTCAGAACTCAAATGACCAAATCTTTTGTGCCATTTCTCAGATTCAAGATTGGTATTAGCTGGAAAAGCATCGACAGTCAACACAAAGCTTCTGTTCTTTTCTGGTATAGAAAACAAACAATTCCCAATTTTATCAAAAATCTCACAAGACTGATTTTTAAATACAACAGAAAATCCATTATTTAGAAGCTGTCTCACACTTAGCAAATTTACTCCAAGATTAGGTACATAGAAAACATCAGATAGTAACCGAGAACCATAAGGTGTATTAAGAATAATAATTCCAATAGCTGTTACCTGAAGTAATTTACCTCCAATCCCTTTTACTGAGGCTTGATAGGATCTATCAAGTACCGAAAAAGAATCAATATTGTTAGTCATGTGGTTAGAACAACCACTATCAATGTACCAACCTGATGAAAAATCAACTGAAAAGGCAGTAGTTTGAATTAAACCACTTGAGGAAATAAAATCAGTTAAGGTTGACACAAGAGCAATTCCATCATTCGGTTCAATAACAGTTTCAGCAACATTAGCATGAGTTTTTGTGGGACAAATTCTATCAACATGTCCAAACTGATAATATAAAGTACATTTAGCACTACGACGACGAAAACAAAATTTTTCAGAGTGATTTGTTTTCTTACAATGAGGACATGGTGGAAACTTAGACTTTCCCTTGGATTTTTTCCACTTCTTTTTCAAATCAGAATTTTGAGAATCATTTTTTCCATCTTTACCAACAAAAGCTTTCTCGGTAGTTTTATAATCTTCCTTAAGAGCTAACCTAGACTCTTTGGACTGTAAAGCAGATACAAGTTCATCAAGCTTCATATCAGAAATTTTAGAAATTGCCTCAATGGTAGCAATACAAACATAAAATATTTCAGGGACAGAAACAAGCACTTTCTCAACTATACGTTAATCATCAAATTTCCCCCCAAGTCAACGAATCTGATTAGCAATACCCATAATCTTATCAATAAAATCTTTAATCTTGTCAGAGTCTTTCATTCGAGATGAATCAAAGTCTCTTTTCAAGGTTAAGATATCAATTTCCTTGGTTTTTTCAGAACCTTGGAAACCAGTTCGTATTTTTTCCCAAGCAACTTTAGCAGATTCACAGTCCATAATTCTAGTAAACACAGAAGTATCAACAACAGAAGACAAAGTATCTAAAGCACGAAAAGAGCGAGATACCCTTTTCTCATACAATTTCAGCTGAGTCGGAGTTGGATTTGTGGGAAGCTCTAGAATTTCATTGGATTCTATTGGAGTCTACAATCCTTGTCCCTTCAGGTAGACTTTCATTCGAACCACCCATTGGGCATAGTTGCGACCAGTAACGATCGGTCGTCCAACCGCTGATGATAATCTCTCCATTTCTAACAAGAACAAACACAAGAAAACTAGTTACATACAAATAAGCGATGTTATGCAAACTAGGGTTAGAGATCCCCAAATCAATTTCCCAAGTCGGGAAGCTCTGATACCAAATGAAAGCTAATAGTGACTTGAAGGAACTTGTTCTTGTACAGAATCAGTTAACGAAAATGGAAGATGATTGTCATTCAAAAAACAAAGATGTTCTTAATACAAGATAAGCTTAAAATAACAACAATTTCAAAACGAAAACGAAAAGAAGATAAAAAACAAAAACAAAGAACTTAGCATTTAAAAGGCAGAGGCATCAGCGCACGTTCACCATGATCCCATGAACCAACGAAACCAGCAACGTAGTGGAGAGAAAGATCGCAGGAAGGTTATGGTAAAGAGGAAAACTTAACTGAATGAGTTAAGTGTTGCTAGGCCTCAGATATAACATCATGCGCTCCGAAGTCCCGGTCCAACTAGGTTAATTCGAGGTCCAACAGGATGTCCATTTCATCTCTAATGACAATAATGCATATGCAATTTCATGAGCTGATAATTGTGTTGTGAGATCACCATAGATGGATTCAAGCGAGGAAATCTTTTCATCATACTTTTCTGGAAGAGACTCTGTAACTCGTTCCATAATTTTTACATCATCATAGGTGCCTCTTAAAATTCGAATCTCAGATACCAAGACCATTATTCGGTCCACATATTCCGAAACACTTTCGTTACTCTTCATGGTCATCCTTTCTATCTCTCGACGTAAAGCTCCCACCTTTATGCTATTAGTTTTTTCATTCCCTTGATATAATGCTATCAAGGTTTCCCAAAGTTCCTTTGCTGATTCACAAAACACAACTCTGCTAAGCACAGATTTCTCTAGGCTTACCTGAAGAACAGCCAAAGCCTTGTACATCTTGGCTAGTTCTTCAGCATATAGTTTGTTGTGATTTATCAGACGAGAATTTGGATTTGGAGGCAGGGCTTCCTCCCCTACTTCCACATACAACCACATGTCTTGGGATCGTAGATGAATTTCCATCTGTTTCGTCCAAACGTGATAGTTTTTACCGTCGAATCTTGGACCACCACTTGACCCAACTCCTTGCATAGCTCTGATACCAGATTTGTTGGAAAAAACTGTTTTTGATAAAACAAGAATCAGGGCAAGTGAAGGTTATGTTTATAGGAATACAATAGCATTCAAGTTTTGTGTATTGTGGTTGTTGTGAGGATATTATGACTTCAAGTCAATGGAGAATTCAACATTTCATTTGCACTCAAAAGCAGTCTTACATACTAGCATATTGTCTCTAAAAGGAAACTGAAATAACAGGCAACAAGCATCGGCAACATCTTAGCATAAAAACATGAAACAAACATTAAATGATGGTAGACTTTCATGTAATGAGATGTGTCACAACTTCTTAATTTTATTGTGAGCACCATCAACAATCATCATTTTGTCATACTACCGTGGATCGGATGTCTAGACTGCAAAAAAGCGTAGCATTCTCATGAAACAGAGTATGTAGCATCTCAGAAGGAAACAGTTCACGAAGTTTGATAATTTGACATATGAGAACCCCAATATAACTAATTTCACAGAGAAAGTTAACCCCAATTTCACTGTCCATTTACGAGCTTTTTTCAATCTCCAGAATGCATGTGCAGTGTCTACCTTCTTCATTGGACCTGCCCTCTGCATTCGAAGATTCTTCCCCTTTAATCGGTTCGTTCCGGCAGGTGAGCTTTTCGTTATGTGTTTCTCGAAGTTTCGCAAATTTGTGGCATTTCACTTGTTCGTCCTAGTTGCATGGATATTTTCGCGAAGTTACAGCCCCAGTGCGCTCCATTATACGATTTCTTCGAAGTTCCAGGTACGATGTTCTTCCTCCATGTGTGCACTCTTAAATTTTCCCATGTATTGATTTTGGAAACGCCATGTTTCTATTCTTTTCTTGTATTTCGGTTAAGGGTTTAATTCGAGTGGGATGAGTGAAAACTCGTTAATGGCGTTGTCTTAAGGGGGTTTACCAAAACTGCAGTCGCTAACTTGCGCGGCTAGTAGAGATCTGATTAGCTAGCCATTTACGTTATCAATTGCTCTGCTATATGTAATACTTTTTTTCTCCTTTATGTTGTAAATTCTTATAAGTGTTCCTTCTCGAATTTTTTCTTGTGCCTTATTTTTCTTGTATTGAAATCGTTTTAATGGAACTGCATACTCAAAGATGTGTTCTTAATTTGGTTTTCTGCTCTCACAGAAACTAATTTGAATGGAGCCTCCGTTAAATAATTATGTTCATGGTCAGTGCTTCTTACTGCATTTATGAGTTTCTGTATGTGCACTACTTCTTTTTGCTATGTTTATGAACCTCTTATAACAACATTCTCTTCTCGTAGGTCCTCGTAAACCCACTGCTAATGCTGTTCCGGAGGGAGAGAGGCCTGCATGGAATGTTTTCATTGGACCTAGAACATATCATGGATATGCTGATGCTAGTTTGTTTTCAACTTCATTGCATGTATTGTATAGCATTGGGCATTGGCCGCTTCTAATTATTCTCGTTGTATGGAAAGCTTTATGGATCCTTTCGTTTCTAATTATTCTCATTGTATCACAAATCTTAAATAATGTTAGTATTAAATAAAATGATGTCAAACCATTGAATGGCCGATGAAACATGATACTTTACGATCAATGTAACAACAACAATGTATTCAGGGTGATGAGGACTAAATTAAGAAAAAAAGAAGTTAAATGCGGCATATTAATAAGTTTAGGGATTTAATTTACCAAAGAAAGCTTCGAGGATCGAATTGCTCAATTTCCAAAACGTTGGGGACCTCTAACGGCGTCAGAGACGTTTTTTGCCAAAAATATGAAATTACGATGATCAAATATGACATTTATTTTGTTTGAAGACTAAAATTGCCAAACTTGAATACTTTGTGGGCTAAGTTTGCCAAATGAGATAAACATCGGGGACTATTTTGCCAAACTATACAAAACAAGGGGACTCGTTTTGCCGTATTATAACTTTGGGGATTAAAATTGTAAAAAATTGAAAACTGTGGGACTCAATTGCCAAAACCTTAAAACTATGAGAACTTTTTTTGCACATCGTCCATACTTTTTAGTTGATTTAAATTCTTCAATTAATGTTAAAGCAATTTAAATTTAAATTCAATTAATAATGTTTTTTATTAAATATTCCAATTAAATTTAGTATAAATATATTTGCATAGTTTAGTTTAGTATTTCATATTCAATTATGCAATTTAATAAAAAAATTTGTAACTATATTTAGTTATTTTTTATGCTAAATTTGTATATTAGTTATTTTTTTGTGTTAAATTCCACAACATGTTGATCCAAGCGTCCTAAGTCTTCATAAAAGACATATTAACAAAACATTCTCCAGGGAGATATTATTATCTGCCACATCGAATTCAAACAATGGGATAAGACTTTAAGGGATCTGAAAGTTGCATCAAACGTAGCTCAAATCCTTGATAGATGTGGATTCAATGTTGTTTTGAAACATCCAAGCCTCAGTTAAACCAACATTTTTTATGGAGTTGATTGAAAGATGATGTCTAGAAACACATATGTTTTTTCAATTGTCTGAAGAAGTAAGTTTTTGAACTTTCCAAAAGCTATGTATCGTAACTTTATTAACTATTTTGTAGGTCGCCTCACATGTCTCTTTTGGGTATGCCACACATTCAGCCCAAGACCATGCTCATTCGACTACTCCACACCCCCTGCCTCAACACCAGAATAGATGTCTATGATGTTGACTTTCTTTCCGTCTATGCAGTAGACACTTAAACTTGGTGTCAGGTTCGGTATGTCCCATGGATCTAACTCTTCGCACGTTAGGCCTCTATACTCAAGTATTCCCCCGATTGGCCCAATAAAAACTTAGGGATGAGAGAGTGACAAGGATAACAAGGAGACGCATCTCGGTGACAACGAGCCACTACATTATCATGAGAGAAGAGGACGATGTTCGTACTACGAGGACATGAGCCACAGGGGGTCACCTAGCACCATCAAATTTAGACAAACATAGAAGACGATGACCGTTGTATCATACTCTTTAATGAACAACTTTTTACTCGTTTTCATTTCAAACATTATGATGTGTTATTCCTTGGTAATTTTACATTTTTGGCAATTAAATCATTAAAACAACAAATAACTCATACTTGGCAATCCAACAAACGAAAAATTGATAGAATAATTACAAAACATATCATCGATTGTCTTAAGTATCGATTTCATTGGGTATTCGTGTACTCCGCCTCCGACCTCCTCTTAGAGACTTTGTCATGATCATGCCATAGTCTCCATCCCTGATCATTCACAAAATTTGTTAATTGAGTGATGTATAATGAATGCATTATTTAAAATTGAGAGATTAAAAATGATCATTTGTGTAATTTGAATTACCAATATTGAATTAAACCAGTTTATTAATGTTGTAAGAGAAGCTAAGCCCTCAATGACTATTTCTTAATCAAACACTGCAATTGTAGGAATCACCATTGACACATAAAAACTCTTCAAGCAAAGAGTTATTCTTGTATAAAATGCACCTTTACTTAGCAAACTCTGAAATGAGTAAGATGGACAAATCAATTTTTATTTAACAAAAATACTCCAATAGTTGCATTCTAATACAAAAACCAAGCTTGAATGTGTTTTGGTAAACAATACAACAACAACAACATCAATAACAACCAGAAGAAATATAACAACAATAGAATATGTCCAACACTCACCCTCTATAAGCTTTCTTGAGGATCCATATCAATGGAATCCATACAACAACAATCATAACAAACAGAAGAAAATATAAACTGTAAAGCTAAAACAGCAGCAAGAAGTTTCATCCATAATTGATATTTTCTTATCTTCATTTTCATCGGGAGAGGGCGGTGGCGGGGGCTGATGTTTTCGTATATGGGAAGTAGGAGGAACATACGCGTTAACCTTTGTCTGCTTCTTGAGACGCGATGGAAAAGAGCGACGTATTTGAGGTCTTTGGCGATTCATATGCACTTCTGTGAAAGTGCGACAGTAACAGAGACACTTGAGTAGGGGAACAAAACGCTACAAACATGAGAAAATATTCTAACCACACACCACATTGAAAACACACTCTAGCAGTACAATACTTAAACCATTTATCTATAATTAAATAGGTCAAGTCTAAGGATGTGTTAGCTATATTAAAAAAAAAAAAATCATATCAACTTGGCATAGTAAACACAATTTAACCAAACATTTTTTCTCAACACTTACTCTTCTAACTTTCATTGTGCTTGTCATATTATGTAGAGTCTCACATTAGGTATCGAAGACACACTGATGAAGTAAACGATCGGTCTGAAAACCGCCTATGGATTCCACTACCTCTGTAATCTCAGCATGTAGATCTGAAACAATGCAAGCAAGTTCCCCCTGATCATGTGGGTGTTAGTAGCTGAATGAACCAATTATATGATTGTATGCTTTCATGGGCAACCAGTATACTGATGCTACTCGATTTTTGTCTTCGCTTAATATGAAAAAATTACTTTAACATTGTTCAATTCATAAAAATATAATATTTGTACAAAATAGTTTTAGAGTCCCCACCGGAATGAAGAAATTTATTTTGTATGTGATAAGAACTTCGGAACCCGGTATCCCGCACTGGATGAGGTCCAAGTCATTCTAGGTTGGCCCAAATGATTGAAGCCGAACCGAAAGGCCCTAGATCCAACTCCTAATAAGGATTCAATCCAACAAAGACGGCTAGACCCGAAGGCCCACTTGGGCTAAGCCCAATAACCAGTAATCATAACCGAAGGCTGGTGCTACATGCTATCCATCACTTTGGGGACCGATCCAATGGATCGGTCCAGACAGTCATAGCCCACGTGCCCCGCGCTCCGAGCGTAGGAATGTTTTCCACGCTTCGGGCCCAATCAGGAAGTCTGTGCTTCGGGCTCACCCACCTTTTTCGTCATGGGAAAACGACTTTGTCAGAGGCGGTTAAAGAGTGTGATCCACACGCGTTTTCTACTCTATAAATACAGAGCTTGATGGCAAACTTAAAGAGGACCTTTTGGACGCGCAAATCAGCTCACACTCTATTGGTTTTCTCTCTCGCGTTTCCTATTTTTCTTTAGTCATTTTCATAAGCCCTCATCATTTTGTAGAATGAACTGTTTTATCAATATATCGGCTAAGAGCGTTTTCAGCTCTTAATTAGGTGGTTTTTTCCCATTTTCTAGGGGTTTTCCACGTTAAATTCGTTGTGTTATTTGCCTAATTTTATTTCATAATAGTTTCCCCCAATTTAAACAAATTCAAAACGAGTTCGTCTTAGTACGAATCGGACGACTGTTGATACCCCTGGTCTTTTGACCACAACAGTATGAAAAGACTTATGGTCGGAAATCTAACCTAAAATTCGCCGGTCATATTTATCGCAAGATATTTTTCTATTTTTAAAACTGAAATCATTCTTCTTTTTTCAGTTTACTTGCCGTAGAATGTTGGGTGATTTTTGAGAGCACGTTTTCCATGATTTTTTAAATGTATTAGGGGCTTTTTCATCAATTAGTATCAACATTAACAAATTTGTTAATTGAGGGATGTATAATGCATTATTCAAAATGGAGGGATAAAAAATGATAATTATTATAATTTGAGGGAGTAATATTGAATTAAACCCGTTTATTAATGTTGTAAGAGAAGGTCAGCCCCCAATGACTCTTTCTTAATCAAACACTGCTGTTGTGGTTCGAATACCGGGGGTGTCACAGTCGACCGGTTCGTAGCAAGACGGACTCGGTTATGATTTATTTGATGTGTGGAGAACGGTTATAACACAAATGTAAAGGGACACGACAGTTTTAGAGTGGAAAACCTCAAAACTGAGGAAAAAACCACTTGACTAAGGGCTAGAGAAAATGCCCTTAGTCGGTTCAATAAACAAAGTANATTTTACGGGGTTTCCACTATATATGCTGTGTTCTTACTTTGATTTTAACTTTTAATCGTTCTCCATGTCTTTTATAAATTAGAACCGAGTTCGTTGTTTGAACGAACCGGACGACTGTTGGTACCCCCTAAAAAGGGACCATAACATTAATTTTACATTTTTGGCAATTAAATCATTAAAACAACAAATAACTCATACTTGGCAATCCAACAAACGAAAAATTGATAGATTAATTACAAAACATATCATCGATTGTCTTAAGTATCGATTTCATTGGGTATTCGTGTACTCCGCCTCCGACCTCCTCTTAGAGACTTTGTCATGATCATGTCATAGTTTCCATCCCTGATAATTCACAAAATTTGTTAATTGAGTGATGTATAATGAATGCATTATTCAAAATTGAGAGATTAAAAATGATCATTTGTGTAATTTGAATTACCAATATTGAATTAAACCAGTTTATTAATGCTGTAAGAGAAGCTAAGCCCTCAATGACTATTTCTTAATCAAACACTGCAATTGTAGGAATCACCATTGACACATAAAAACTCTTCAAGCAAAGAGTTATTCTTGTATAAAATGCACCTTTACTTAGCAAACTCTGAAATGAGTAAGATGGACAAATCAATTTTTATTTAACAAAAATACTCCAATAGTTGCATTCTAATACAAAAACCAAGCTTGAATGTGTTTTGGTAAACAATACAACAACAACATCAATAACAACCAGAAGAAATATAACAACAATAGAATATGTCCAGCACTCACCCTCTATAAGCTTTCTTGAGGATCCATATCAATGGAATCCATACAACAACAATCATAACAAACAGAAGAAAATATAAATTGTAAAGCTAAAACAGCAGCAAGAAATTTCATCCATAATTGATATTTACTTATCTTCATTTTCATTGGGAGAAGGCGGTGGCGGGGGCTGATGTTCTCGTATATGGGAAGTAGGAGGAACATACGCGTTAACCTTTGTCTGCTTCTTGAGATGCGATGGAAAAGAGCGACGTATTTGAGGTCTTTGGCGATTCATATGCACTTCTGTGAAAGTGCGACGGTAACAGAGACACTTGAGTAGGGGAACAAAACGCTACAAACATGAGAAAATATTCTAACCACACACCACATTGAAAACACACTCTAGCAGTACAATACTTAAACCATTTATCTATAATTAAATAGGTCAAGTCTAAGGATGTGTTAGCTATATTCCAAAAAAATAAATAAATCATATCAACTTGGCATAGTAAACACAATTTAACCAAACATTTTTTCTCAACACTTACTCTTCTAACTTTCATTGTGCTTGTCATATTATGTAGAGTCTCACATTAGGTATCGAAGACACACTGATGAAGTAAACGATCGGTCTGAAAACCGCCTATGGATTCCACTACCTCTGTAATTTCAGCATGTAGATCTGAAATAATGCAAGCAAGTTCCCCCTGATCATGTGGGTGTTAGTAGCTGAATGAACCAATTATATGATTGTATGCTTTGATGGGCAACAAGTATACTGATGCCACCCGATTTTCGTCTTCGCTCAATATGAAAAAATTGCTTTAACATTGTTTAATCCATAAAAATATAATATTTGTACAAAATAGTTTTAGAGTCCCCACCGGAATGAAGAAATTTATTTTGTATGTGATAAGAACTTCGGAACCCGGCATCCCGCACTGGATGAGGTCCAAGCCATTCTAGGTTGGCCCAAATGATTGAAGCCGAACCGAAAGGCCCTAGATCCAACTCCTAATAAGGATTCAATCCAACAAAGACGGCTAGACCCAAAGGCCCACTTGGGCTAAGCCCAATAACAAGTAATCATAACCGAAGGCTGGTGCTACATGCTATCCATCAATTGGATCGGTCCAGACAGTCATAGCCCACGTGCCCCGCGCTCCGAGCGTAAGAATGTTTTCCACGCTTTGGGCCCAATCAGGAAGTCTGTGCTTCGGGCTCACCCACCTTTTCCGTCATGGGAAAACGACTTTGTTAGAGGCGGTTAAAGAGCGTGATCCACACGCGTTTTCTTCTCTATAAATACAGAGCTTGATGGCAAACTTAAAGAGGACCTTTTGGACGCGCGAATCAGCTCACACTCTGTTGGTTTTCTCTCTCGCGTTTCCTATTTTTTTTAGTCATTTTCATAAGCCCTCATCATTTTGTAGAATGAACTGTTTTATCAATATATCGGCTAAGAGCGTTTTCAGCTCTTAATCAGGTGGTTTTTTCCCATTTCCTAGGGGTTTTCCACGTTAAATTCGTTGTGTTATTTGCCTCATTTTATTTCATAATAGTTTCCCCCAATTTAAACAAATTCAAAACTAGTTCGTCTTAGTACGAATCGGACGAATGTTGATACCCCTGGTCTTTTGACCACAACAGTATGAAAAGACTTATGGTCGGAAATCTAACCTAAAATTTGTCGGTTATATTTATCGCAAGATATTTTTCTATTTTTAAAACTGAAATCATTTTTCTTTTTTCAGTTTACTTGCCGTAGAATGTTGGGTGATTTTTGAGAGCACGTTTTCCATGATTTTTTAAATGTATTAGGGGCTTTTTCATCAATTAGTATCAACATTAACAAATTTGTTAATTGAGTGATGTATAATGCATTATTCAAAATGGAGGAATTAAAAATGATAATTTTTATAATTTGAGGGAGTAATATTGAATTAAACCCGTTTATTAATGTTGTAAGAGAAGGTCAGCCCTCAATGACTCTTTCTTAATCAAACACTGCTGTTGTTGTTCGAATACCGGGGGTGTCAACAGTCGACAGGTTCGTAGCAAGACGGACTCGGTTATGATTTATTTGATGTATGGAGAACTCTTATAAAACAAATGTAAAGGGACACGGCAGTTTTAGAGTGGAAAACCTCAAAACTGAGGAAAAAAACACTTGACTAAGGGCTAGAGAAAATGCCCTTAGTCGGTTCAATAAACAAAGTAATAATCACAAAGATCATGTTTGTTCTTTAGACAACAAAGGGGAAGAGAATTATCGAAAATAAATCGATAGGAGGTTCTCTCTATGAAAGCTTGAAGAAGAATCGGAAGATCTCTTTTTCACACCCCAAGTGTCCTTTTTATACTCCCACTGTGCTGTGTAAAGTAGGATGTTGTTTTGTGCTTATCCTTTGCGACTAGGTCGGCTAATGTCAGGCGGAACAACCGCCTAGAGCTGCATGGCGCTAGACCTTTCGGCGCTACTAGCCGGCTATTCCCCGGCTAAGGGACGCTCGTATGACTTCGCCGGACAACGCTTTTGACAAGGCTGTCGAAGGATGTCATTGCATGTGAGGAATATGGATGACCCGAAGCAGAGCCTGTAAGGTGTAGACCGATCGGTCTTGGCGCACGGGAGAAGCTGGACCCTACCTATCGGGACCGATCGTTATGAATGGCCGATCGGGCCACCTAGCCTGGATGGGCCACTCATTCATGTGGGCTGGATCTGGGCCCCCAAGTTTGGCTTACGTTATTTGGGCTTCTCTGATCAAGCTTGGTCCTGATCATGTCTGAGGTACCGGGTTCCAGGGATCTCATCACTAGCCCCTCGGACTCTGCCGCCACCGTGGTGGTGATCGGGGTTTGATCATCAGATTGAGATCGTTTGTGCATAAGTGCCCGATCGCAGCAACGAAACCTGTACCCGAACTCGTTGTAACGGTGTCTTTGGGGACCGATCCTGCACTTAGAAATTTCATGACGTGAATTTTCAAATTTGAAATCCATAGCGGTTGAGGATTAAAGCGTAATTCTAAGCTCTGTAATAGCTAACGTCTTTCCGTATTCCAAAGGAGGGACAGACTGTCAGACTGCAGCCGCCTGCAGTGATGACGTGTCACCCCGTGATTGAGTAATACGTTGTATAAAGGTTAGGATTTTTGCCCTGTGCAACCATTATCACACTTTGCGACAGACTGTTCCAGCTTTAGAATTCTCTGGCGATTTTGCTCAACCGTTCCTCAACTCCAACTTTCTCGTAAATTCTAAGGTAACCATCCATGGCACCTCGTAGGGCTAGGTATCCTAACATATCAACAATGGACCTCGAAGCATTTCGGGTCAAATTTTCCATTCCAGCCCATTATCCCACCTGGAGGGGGAAGGAGGACGTTCCTTGCTTCCTTCCCGCCGCGATGGCCGTTCCGGCTAACGCCATACCCGTTAGCTATGCCTCCCTGAGATCAGGCCTACAATTTCCCCTTCACCCTTTTGTCTCAGCCGTTCTTTGGGAGATTCACTGCCCGACTTTTGCTCTTTTTCCGGGCAGTTATGTTTATATCATCGCATTCATTTATTATTGCCACAAATAGAGGGTAGAGCCAACCCTCAGGAAATTTTTCAATCTATTCCTCGTGGGATCCCGTAGGGGAAGGAGATTGTTAGAGGGTCGCATGTTGTATTATATAGCGACCCGAACGAATGATTTTATTATCGTAGACAAGGAAGATTCCCTTCATAAATGGGAATCTTGCTACATCTGGATAGACATCCCGAGGGAGGATCTGCTAAAAGTTACCTTCCTAACAACCCACCCTGACATCGGGAAATTGGACCGAAGACGGTTCAATCCATCCCACCAGGATATTGCCAACACCTTGGCAATGCTTCCTCCTCCCGAAAGGCGTCTGAAAAGAATAGACATCCTTCTGGAGAAGAAGCTGTTAGAGATCGGGGTAGTAGGAAGAACTGGAGCCCCTGCCCCGAAGGGTATCTTCTTTAGCTCTAACTCATCGGAGTCAGAAGAATCGGGTACGACTTAGGTTCCTTTAGTTCATATTTTCTTATCCTTATTATTTTTCTTTTGTAGTTTCCACTGATACAATGTCTGGAAACCGACTTGCTGCTGTGGCTGCTGCTTCAAAAGCTAAGAGGAAGGCTCAGCTGCAAGCGTCCAAACCTAAGCCCAGCGCTGCGGCTGGGCCTTCACGATCATCGGGGAGCTCCAGCAGCCAAAGGCTAGAGCCCCGATCCATGGATGAGGTGGATGAGGTTATTTCTAAGAGGATGCGCTCATTAGGCCTTCCCGCCATATACATAATCGGGAATAACTCCCCTCTGGATTTTAACGTCGTGCGGTTGTTGCTACAGGGGTCAATGCTGGTGGAGGACGTCCGCCCATCATCCAGCTTAGGGGATAGAGCGCCGAGACCTCCAGCCTCCGCGTCAACGAGCAAGCGGGGCCCCGAAGAGGAAGCCCCGAAGCAATATAAAAGGTTGCGGTCAGCTATGAGCAGGCCTGCAGCCCCGATCCCGACTAAAGGAGTCACAATTGGGGAGAAATCAGCCCTGTCCTCGTCTAACCCCGAGGCCATTCGAGAGGCCATCCAGGAGATGGTGGTCTCCGTTTCCAAAGCTCGGGGACCGAAAAGGGTCCCCCCTTCATGGAAGGATGCCGCCCTTGAAGAATATCGGCTCCTGGGGAGGAAGAATGCGCCCGGTATTGATGGCACGCTTCCCGGCTTGGTGCTAGCCTATCTGGAGTCCCAAGCTGTGGTAAGATGTCTTCAGCTCTTGCTACCCTGATCGGGTATATGTTCTTATTCCAATTTGACTCTTGCAGGCACATAGAAGGGCTTTGGACCTCGCTTCTACCGTCCAGCTCAGCCGAAGCATCTCCTCGGCGTCTGAAGATCTGGAAGGCCAACTTGCCTTAGCTCAGCGGCAAGTTGAGATCAAACTGAAAGAGCTGGAATCGGTCCGAGCCAATCGGGACCGTCTGAATGGAGAGCTGCTTGGAGCGGGTACTGAGCTCTCCCTAGCCGCTTCTAAGGTGGGAGAGGCCCAAGCAGCTGCTAACTCCGCCACGGCCCGTGTTTTGGAATTGGAGCTTCAGATTCAAGAGATATCTGACGAGAGCAACATACTTCTCGTGCAGTCCTAGGAAGAAAAGAATGCCTTGAAGGATGAATGGGAAGCACTAAAATAAGACTTGGTTAGGGTCCAAGGATCAACTGATGGTGCAGTTCGGGAAGCCCTTGTGGGTTTTGCCCGATCGCCCCTGATATTTGCCTTAGCGGCAAACGTTTATGGACCGAACGTCTCCCAGTATATGGACAACATGAAGGACCAAATGAATAGCAAGTTTGGTCTGGATCCCGAAGATGATCGTTGGGAGACGATCGACCCCCTAACCAAGGATGGTAACTTCCGTGAGATCCCCGAGTTAGATGAACCCCCGCTGGAGAACGATCCTAACTATCCACTCTTAGATCTGATGGAGAGATCGGTCAACGAAATAGTTGAGGAAAGGGGAAAGAAAGTGGAGGATCTCAAGGCATGGATTGCGGAGAAGTCTGGGGGAGCAGACAAGGAAGAATGACAAATAGATTAGGATTTGAATTTCCAGTCCTTTCCTTTCTGTATTTGTAAACTCCATATTTTTGAATAAGACATCCTTTTTTGCTAAGTATAAGGTCGGGGCTTAAGCAAAATCTGGACCGAACGGTCTTCTCAACTTAACTCTGAATCTTGCTAAGTTTAGTAAGTTAGGAAATTCCAACTACACCAATAGACCACCACTTGAATCTGTCCCTATAAAATATTATGATTTTGGCGGCGTTGCCGTGGTTCTCCATGAGTCCCATGACAAATTCTAGCTGAAGACCCGGTTCTTAAAATAGTCACATGGCGAGCTTTGGCGTGCAATTTGACAGGTTAACTCTGTTCTTGTTATCTCGCTCATGGACCAAACACAATGAGGCAAGAGCTACTTCTAGGTGGTTAGTGCCGTTTGAAGGGGAAATTGAGTTCGTAGTGAGTTCTGGGAGTATGTGATCCATCTAAGTACTCAGCAAGCGTAGAAGCAATTGACTAGTCAGAGCGGTCACACTACTTGGGAGCCTTATGGATGATAGCTACAATCACCAGTCCAAACTCATCCAGAAAATCCAACTCCAAAATTGGTCACTCACCTAGCTAGGAATAATTTGTATTGCATCTATTGTAACTTATTCATGTTTAAGAAAATTTTTATAGTTCAGAGTTACCAAATAACGTCAAATGCTTTATATAAAATAGCGCCTTAAATTCATAACATTCCAGGTTCGGGGGATCTCACTTCCATCCAGATTTTCTAACTTATAAGCCCGAGTACCTAGGTTCTTCAGGACCCGATAGGGCCCTTCCCAATTCCTGTCCAGCTTCCCAACGTTTCTCTGAACTCTTACATTCCTGAGAACGAGGTCGCCTTCTGAGAATTCTCTGGGCACGACCCGTTTGTTATGAGCTCGCTCCATTGTTCTTTGATAAGTACACATGCCCTTTAGATGGCGTTTCTTTTCTCTTCAATCATTTCCAAATCCAAGGATCTTCGCTCATTAATCAGATGCTCGTCATACTCGGTTATCCGAGGTGATCTTATGGCTACCTCCACTGGACTGACCGCTTCGGACCCATATTCCAAAGAGAATGGAGATTCCTAGGTCGTTGAATGGGGAGTAGTGCGGTAAGCCCATAAAACCTCGTAGATGTGATCGGGCCACTTTCCCACGAAATCTGCCAACTTAGTTTTTAATCCCTTTATGATAACTTTGTTGGACATCTCTGTCAATCCGTTGGTCTGGGGATGAGCCACCAATGAGAAGTGTTGAGCGATACCCAATTTGACGCAAAGATCCCGAACGGCTTTTCCGCGGAATTGAAGTCCATTATCAGATACAAAAGCTCGAGGTACTCCAAAGCGGCTTATGATGTTCCTCCATAGGAAGTGCTTCACAACCTTTTTGGAAATAATAGCCACCGCTTCAGCCTCGATCCACTTTGTATAATATTCAACAGCCACAATGAAAAACTTTCGATGCTGGACCGATCGAGGAAACGGTCCCAAACTGTCAATTCCCCATCTGTCAAATGGACAAAGAAGTGGGGTCATTGACAAAGATGCCCCCGGAAATTGGGGAATTGGAGAATGGTGTTGCCAAGCAGCGCAGCGTCTTGTGTACTTTTTAGCATCCTCAAGGAGCGTTGGCCAGAAATACCCGACCCTAATAACGCGTTGATATAGCGATCGGGCGCCAGAATGTATACCGCACATCCCTTCATGAACATAAATCATGACGGCCTCAGCCTCTATAGGGGATAGGCATCGCAAGAGCGGTCCTTCAAAGCTTTTCTTGAATAAGTGCCCGTCATTCAGCACATATCACGTCGCTCGGGTTTCAATTTTCCTGGCCTCTGATGCATTTTCCGGTAGATCGTCGTTGGTCAGGTACTTGACAAAAGGGGCCATCCACGTGGTATCTACTGGTGAGTCGATGGCGTTTATCTTTAAGTCTTGGAGTTCATGGCATAAAACTCCCACCTCCTCAAACGACTGTTCGGTCACAGAAATTTCAACCGAATGTCGGTGCTGAATATGGACCGATACTGTGCCTGGTCCAACGTCTGGTAAGCATGCAGCCAGTCTGGCTAACGAGTCGGCCACCTTGTTTTGTTCTCTAGGCACGTGGTCAAGTGAGAACTCATGGAACTTTTTTGCCATCTCCAAGACCTTCGCATGGTATAGCTTCATGGTTGGCTCATGTGTTTCGAATCGTCATGCAAATTGCTCCACCACCAATTTGGAGTCTGAGAACATTCGCACTTTTGCAACTCCAATCTTTTGGGCTAAGGTCATCCCCGACAAAACGGCCTCGTATTCCACCACGTTATTTGTTCCAGAAAAATAGAACTTGACTGCGGAGTGGATAACGTCGCCTTGAAGTGTAGTAAAGGTGATGCCCGCTCCCTTTCCCCCGAAGGTTGATCTGTCAACATAAATGACCCACCGGTCGTTCTCTTGGTTTAGAAATATGAGCGATCGGGTCATCTCAACCACGAAATCCGCGAGGACTTGAGCTTTGATCGCCCTTCGGGGAATGAATTCCAAATTCATGGAGCTGATCTTGATCTTCCACTTGGCCAACCTTTCATTGGAGTCCGCCTGACTCAAAACTGCTTTCAAAGACTTATCAGTATACACATAAACCTTTCGGCCTTCGAAATAATGTTTAAGCTTAGATATAGCTTTCTACAAGGCCAACATGAATTTCTCCAAGGTTGTGTATTTGGTTTCGGTTGGTACCAGGGAATGGTTCACGTAGTAGACATGTCGGTGAATGTCATCCCCAATGGTCACCAGGGCTACGCTGACTGCGGCTTCTGACACTGCCAAATATAACCCTAAGGGTTCGTGGCACGTTGGGCTCACCATTACAGGAGAAGTACTCAAATAAGTCTTCAAGTCGGAAAATGCCAGATCGCACTCTTCGGTCCAACCGAGATGGCTGCCTTTCCTTAATGTCCTGAAAAAAGGGAGAGCCCGGTCCATGGACCTAGAAATAAACATGTTCAGAGCCGCCAATCGGCCAGTTAGCCTATGAAATTCTCGCTTGTTTCTCGGAGGTTGCATGTCAATAATTGTCTGGACTTTCTCCGGATTAACCTCGATGTCTTTCTCAGAAACATAATATCCAAGGAATTTGCCACTTCAAATCCTGAAGCAACACTTGTTTGGATTTAGTTTGAGCTTATATTTACGGCATACTTCGAAACAGCGAGACAAATAAGGAATATGATTTTCATCATTCATGGACTTGACAATCATATCATCAACATACACTTCCATAATATGGCCTATCAAATCCCTAAAGATCTTATTGACCAACCTTTGGTATGTTGCTCCGGCGTTCTTTAAGCCGAAAGGCATAACCTCGTAGCAATAAACGTCGTCTTCTATCATGAATGATGACTTCTTTTGATCTTCCTTAGCAAGGAAGATCAGATGGTACCCGGAGTAAGCTTCCATGGAACTCATCATGGTGCTGCTAGCCACATCATCCACCAATCGGTCAATGTGTGGCAGTGGGAAAGGGTCCGACTCACAGCTCTTGTTGACGTTGGTAAAATCAACGCACATCCTCCACTTCCCATCTGTCTTGGAGACCATCACCGGGTTTGCAACACATTCAGTGTAGTGAATCTCCCTTATGAAACCCGACCGCAGCAACCTGTTCACCTCTACCCGGATGATTTCAATCTTCTCAGGAGAATAGTGTCTCCTCTTTTGCCTAATAGGCTTGGTTCCGGGCTCAGTGTTGATCCGATGCTCACTCTCGGATCGGTCAATCCCAGGAACATCGTTCGGGGTCCAAGCAAAGATGTCCACATTGCTTCTCAGCATGCGGACCAGTTCTTCTTCGAAGGTCGGGGCTAGATGTGCCCCGATGCGAGTAGTCTTGGTTGAGTCATCCTCAACCAAGTTGATAAGCTTGAACACAACGGGTTCCATAGCTTGCCTCTGGTGCGGGGGCTCTTCGAGCAAATTCACCCGAGTTCTCTTGATTGGTGCCAAGGTTCGGCACGAGCTCATGTAGCACTGTCTTGCTACTTTCTGGTTCCCCTTGACAGAAATCACTCCGTGAGTGGAGGGGAACTTGAGCATCATATGGTACGTAGAAGGGACCGCCTCAAACTTACTGAGGCCGGTCCGTCCAATAATAGCGTTGTAAGCCAGATCGACTTCAACGACTATGAATTCTAGGGTTTCCCATCGGTCCATGCCCTGTTCTCCTAGAGTGACTCGGAAAAGAATTTTCCCGCACGGAATAACACTTCTCTGGTCGAACGACCAGAGGGTTATATTAGCAATAGGGAGATCATGGGCCGCGGCTCCAAGCATCTCCGCCACTTCACGCTTTATCAGATTGCATGAAGCCCCAGTGTCCACCGGAATCCTATGGACCCGTCGGTCGGCGATAACTCCAGTGATGATGAGGGGATCATCACACGGATCGGTAACCCCTTCTAGATCGGCTGCGGTAAAGATGATATTGCCCTCAATGGTCGAGGACCGCTCAGCCGAATCGTACTTGACCAGTGCCACAAATTCGGAGCTTTCGGGAAACTCCTCATGCGCTGATCTTTTTCGGTCCCTGACCGACTCGTTAATCCTTATTCCGCCGGAGATAACATAAATGTCTCCGGCGACCTCTTTTTCTCTGGGAACCTCCTCATTTGGGGGAGGTTGAGTGCCCACTTCAGCAGGTGGGGGAGCTGGCTGCTCCCTCCTTTCTCCTTCATTTCGAGGGGCCCTGCCGCCACGGCCCCGCCATCTCCTTCTTCGGCCATGGCCAAGGTTCTCTTGACCGTGCTGGCCTCTATCATGTTCTGGTTGGGGGGACCTTCGGTCTCCCGCCCGGTCGTTGTAGTGTCGGGGCTGACCGTGATTGTCTCTTCCCTTCGGCCTGTGACGATCGTCACCCTAATGGCCCGCTCGGGGAGAGTCAACCAGCTTGCCCCTGCGATCATCATGATCGGGCTTTTCCTTGTTCATTACCGCTACTGTCTCTCGCAGTAGCGGGCATTTCAATGTCGGGTGATCGCGGTTGTGATGCAACTCGCAATAGACCTGATTGTCCTCCTTCTGCTGGGGGACGATCTTTTCAGCCACAGCCGCAACTTCCCGCGGCTGTCTCTTAGGGTAAGATACCATGTGATCACCAGCGGGATCAGAATTCCCGCCACGCTTTCGATATCCCGCTCCCAGGGCTTAATCCACCTTAATGTACTTGTTGATTTTCTGAAGGAGCTTTCCCAAGGTGGACGGTGGGCTCTTCACAAGGCTGGCCAAAAGTCCACACGGTCCCAAGACCTGCTGCAAGATATCGATTTTGTCTCGGAGCTCCATCTTGATACCCCGAGCAGTTCGGTTGAACTTCTCCATAAAAGAACGGAGACTCATCTTCGCCAGGATATACTTCATGTCATATAGTTCCTGCCTGCTACGAGGCGGTCCTACATTTGGAGCGAACTGCTCCGAGAAAGCCAGGATGAATCCGCCATACGACTGTATGGATCAGGCCGGCAAGTTTTTGAACCAGGTCCGGGCATCGCCCTGCAACCCTGCCGCGAAGATGTGGCACTTCAATGAGTCAAAGGCCCAAATGGTCCCCATCCTCAGCTCGAAATCCGCGACGTGATCGATCTGATCACCGTCGCCTCGTAATACTGGCAACCCTTCGGGATTACGGTAGTATCGATCGGGGACTGCTGCTCAGATCTCTTCTAAAAACCGGAGCATCAAATCTCCCAATGCGGCGGAGACACCTCCAGATTGTTGGGATGATGCCTGGGCCATATGCTGATTATGTCACCAGTCATCATCCTTGCTCCGTCTGATCGTGGCATCCATGGCCCGATCAAGTAGTCCAGGATTGCGCCCCAGATTAGGCCCGCAATTCCTCTGCGTTGGCAGGGTTTCCAACTCCCTGGTAACCTCGTCGATGCGCCTCTGCATCTGTTCCTGGTCCGTCCCACGAACGTGAGTTGGAGTTCTAATTGGAGGAGGTGGAGTAGATTGGTATATCGGCCTCCTCATTGTCACTCCGTGCCTGATAATCTCCTCTTCATCGGAGCTCGGCGCGTCTGGGTCGCTTTTGTACCCTCTGTTTGCTGGAACAGGGCTTGTGATAGCCGGTGGTTCTGTTCCACTCCTCTCCAACGTAACAACCAATATTACTTTCCTGACAACAGCTTCCAGGTCCTGTAAAGAGAACGTTGAAGCTGGAAGGCTGCTGGGAAGCGTATCACTATCGTTCGTCGAAGTTCCAGTTGCCATGCCTTTGATTATCCTATCCCGGGTAAAGACCTCAAATGGGGATTAGAAACTCATCCCCACAGACGGCGCCAAACTGTTGTGGTTTGAAAACCGTGGGTGTCAATAGTCGACCGGTTCGTAGCAAGACGGACTCGGTTATGATTTATTTGACGTGTGGAGAACGGTTATAAAACAAATGTAAAGGGACACGGCAGTTTTAGAGTGGAAAACCTCAAAACTGAAGAAAAAACCACTTGACTAAAGGCTAGAGAAAATACCCTTAGTCGGTTCAATAAACAAAGTAATAATCACAAAGATCATGTTTGTTATTTAAACAACAAAGGGGAAGAGAATTATCGAAAATAAATCGATAGGAGATTCTCTATATGAAAGCTTGAAGAAGAATCGGAAGATCTCTTTTTACACCCCAGGTGTCCTTTTTATACTCCCACTGTGCTGTGTACAGTAGGGTGTTGTTTTGTGCTTGTCCTTTGAGACTAGGTCGGCTAATGTCAGGCGGAACAGCTGCCGAGAACGGCTTCATATAGTTGCACGGCGCTAGACCTTTCGGCGCTACTAGCCGGCTATTCCCTGGCTAAGGGAGGCTCGTACGACTTCACCGTACCACGCTTCTGACAAGGCTGTGAGGAATATGGATGGCCTGAAGCAGAGCCTATAAGGTGTAGATTGATCGGTCTTGGTGCGCAGGAGAAGCTGGTCATTACCTATCGGGACCGATCGCTATGAATGGCCAATCAGGCCACCTGGCTTGGATGGGCCACTCATTCATGTGGGCTGGATCTGGGCCTCCATGTTCGGCTTACGTTATTTGGGCTTCTCTGATCAAGCTTGATCCTGATCATGTCCGAGGTACCCGGTTCCGGGGATCTCATCAACTGCAATTGTAGGAATCAGCCTTGACAGATATAAACTCTTCAAGCAAAGAGTTATTCTTGTATAAAATGCACCTTTACTTAGCAAATTCTTAAATGAGTAAGATAGACAAATCATTTTTTATTCAACTAAAATACTCCATCGAAGTAGTTGCATTCTAATACAAAAACCAAGCCAGAATGTGTTTTGGTAAACCATACAACAACAACATCCATAACAACCAGAAGAAAAATAGCAACAATAGAATTTGTCTAGCACTCACCCTCTAAAAGCTTTTTTGAGTATCCATATCAATGGAATCCAGACAACAACAATCATAACAAACAAAAGAAAATATAAACTGAAAAGCTAAAACAAGAGCGAGAAGTTTCATCCATAATGGATATTTTTTCTTATTTTCATTTTCATCGGGAGGGGGCAGTGGCGGGGACGGAGACAGAGGCTAACGTTCTCTTATATGGAAATGGGAATATGGGAATTAGGAGGAACATACACATTAACCTTTGTCTGCTTCTTGAGACGCGGAGGAAAAGAGTGACGTATCTGAGGTCTTTGTCGATTCATAGGGCACTTCTGCGAAAGTGTGACGGTAACAGAGACACTGGAGTAGGGGATCAAAACACTACAAATAGGAAAAAACATTCCAACCACGTCACAGACTGAAAACACACTCTGGCAATACAATACTTTAATCATTTATCTATAATAATATAGGTCAACTCTAAGGATGTCTTTGCTATACTTCAAAAAATAAATAAATTATATCAACTTGGCATTGTAAACATAATTAACCAAACATATTTTCTCAACACTTAATCTTCAAACTTTCATTGTGCTTGTAATATTATGTATCAAAGACACCACTAATGAAGCAAACGATCGGTATGAAAATCACCTATTGATTCCACTGCCTCTGTAATCTCAGCATGTCGATCTGAAACAATGCAAGCAACGTTCCCTCAGATCACGTGGGTGTTAGTAGCTGAATGAACCAATTATATGATTGTATGCTTTCATGGGCAACTAGCATATTGATGCCTCCCCGTTTTCGTCTCCGGACGATATGAAAACATTGCATTAACATGTTTTTAATCCAAACACAATATAATATTTGTGCAAAATAGTTTTAGAGTCCCCGCCGGAATGAAGAAATTTATTTTGTATTAATAGACTTATGGTCGGATTTATAACCTAAAATTCGTAGGTCGTGTTTATCGCAAGATATTTTTCTAGGTTTAAAATTGAAATCATTCTTCTTTTTTCAGTGTACTTGCCATAGAATGTTGGGTCGGCACCAAATCTGTTGAGCACACTGTCCATGAGTTTTGAAATGTGTTAGAGCTTTTTCATCAATTTAAATCAACATTGACATAATTTGTTAATTGATAGATATATAATGCATTATTCAAAATTGATGGATTAAAAATGATAATTTGTGTAATTGAGAGAGCAATATTGAATTAAACACGTTCATTAATGCTGTAAGCGAAGCTCACTCATCAATGACTCTTTCTTAATCAAACATTGCAATTGTAAGAATCAACTTTGACAAATAAAAACTCTTCAAGCAAAGAGTTATTCTTGTATAAAATGCACATTTACTTAGCAAATTCTGAAATGAGTAAGATGGACAAATATTTTTTATTCAACTAAAATACTCCAATGAAGCAGTTGCATGATAATACAAAAACCAAGCGTGAATTTGTTTTGTTAAACCATACATCAACAACATCCATAACAACCAGAAGAAATATAACAACAATAGAATATGTCCAACACTCACCCTCTAAAAGCTTTCTTGAGGATCCATATCAATTGAATCCATACAACAACAATCATAACAGAGAAAAGAAAATATAAACCGTGATGAGAACTCTAGGATCGGGCACCCTGCAACGGATGAGGCCCAATAATGATTGGGCCANAAACCACCCCGGCCGTAGCCTTTGAATCCACTATAAACGTTAAGTTCGTAGATTTACAATAGGAGAACATGATGTAGAAAACCAAAGAAAAAATATCATGTTTTGATGGCCGTAGTCGTAGGTTTCCCGGGCGAAAAAGAAAAGAATAGCGGCCTCCTTCTTAGGTCAAGAATCCAAGCTCTCCTCCTTAACACTTTAATCATGTTTATATAGGTGATTTGTCCAGCCCAATTATAACTCATTAGGTCCACCAATAATTGAGTGCAATATATAATGACTCATTAATATCTAAATTAGGCACATGGGTCCAGTAAATAAGTAACCCGATCCAAATACCACGATAAGCTATAAACAATGTCAATCATCAAAATATCTGGATCTGCTTCATTTCTCGACTTAGGAATGACTATATAGAAATATATGTGTCATCGAATAATAAATATCTCAGGGTGATATCAGATATTTTTTCTTATTTTCATTTTCATCAGGAGGGGGCAGTGGCGGGGACGGAGACAGAGGCTGATGTTCTCTTATATGGAAATGGGAATATGGGAATTAGGAGGAACATACACATTAACCTTTGTCTGCTTCTTGAGACGCGGAGGAAAAGAGTGACGTATCTGAGGTCTTTGTCGATTCATAGGGCACTTCTGCGAAAGAGTGACGGTAACAGAGACACTGGAGTAGGGGAACAAAACACTACAAATAGGAAAAAACATTCCAGCCACGTCACAGATTGAAAACACACTCTGGCAATAAAATACTTCAATCATTTATCTATAATAGTATAGGTCAACTCTAAGGATGTCTTTGCTATACTTCAAAAGATAAATAAATTATATCAACTTGGCATTGTAAACATAATTAACCAAACATATTTTCTCAACACTTAATCTTCCAACTTTTATTGTGTTTGTCATATTATGTATCAAAGACACCACTAATGAAGCAAACGATCGGTATGAAAACCACCTATTGATTCCACTGCCTCTGTAATCTCAGCATGTCGATCTGAAACAATGCAAGCAACGTTCCCTCAGATCATGTGGGTGTTAGTAGCTGAATGAACCAATTATATGATTGTATGCTTTCATGGGCAACCAGCATATTGATGCCTCCCCGTTTTCGTCTCTGGACGATATGAAAACATTGCATTAACATTTTTTTAATCCAAACACAATATAATATTTGTGCAAAATAGTTTTAGAGTCCCCGCCAGAATGAAGAAATTTATTTTGTATTAAAAGACTTATGGTCGGATTTATAACCTAAAAATCGTCGGTCGTGTTTATCGCAAGATATTTCTCTAGGTTTAAAATTGAAATCATTCTTCTTTTTTCAGTGTACTTGCCATAGAGTGTTGGGTCGGCACCAAATCTGTCGAGCACACTGTCCATGAGTTTTGAAATGTGTTAGAGCTTTTTCATCAATTTAAATCAACATTGACAAAATTTGTTAATTGATAGATATATAATGCATTATTCAAAATTGATGGATTAAAAATGATAATTTGTGTAATTGAGAGAGCAATATTGAATTAAACACGTTCATTAATGCTGTAAGCGAAGCTCACTCATCAATGACTCTTTCTTAATCAAACATTGCAATTGTAAGAATCAACTTTGACAAATAAAAACTCTTCAAGCAAAGAGTTATTCTTGTATAAAATGCACATTTACTTAGCAAATTCTGAAATGAGTAAGATGGACAAATATTTTTTATTCAACTAAAATACTCCAATGAAGCAGTTGCATGATAATACAAAAACCAAGCGTGAATTTGTTTTGTTAAACCATACATCAACAACATCCATAACAACCAGAAGAAATATAACAACAATAGAATATGTCCAACACTCACCCTCTAAAAGCTTTCTTGAGGATCCATATCAATTGAATCCATACAACAACAATCATAACAGAGAAAAGAAAATATAAACCGTGATGAGAACTCTAGGATCGGGCACCCTGCAACGGATGAGGCCCAATAATGATTGGGCCAATCTGAATGGTGGAAGATAACTTGTGCAGCCCATTTATACACTTAACGAAAAGCAGCCTGATGTTCCGCGAGAGGACCGAAGATAACCTTGGCGAAATAAGGCGTTTTCTAGTAACTGGCTCCGTGGTTCGGTCCAAACGGTTACAAACCCGCACATTCCACGCTTCGGGCCTTCACACGTTCACCACGCCTCGGGCCCGTTCACGCGGACCACGCCTCGGTCCCAGCCTCGTTTTACATCGCGCGGCAACAACCTCTAACAAACCTGTCAGAGGCGGTTACAAAGCATGATTTACACACGCCACTAGCTCTATAAATACAGAGCGTGAAGACGGAAATAGCATGACCTTTTGGACGCGTAAGAACAGGCCGTTACCCTGTCGGAGTTCTTACTGCTTTCTTATTCCTTGTCATTTTTATAAAACCTCTGCTGTATTCTGAATGGATTTTTTGATTAGTGGACAGGCTATGAGCGTAATTCGCTCTTAGTCAAGTGGTTTTCTCCCCAATTCCTAGGGTTTCCACTATAAATCGCTGCGCCTCTTTATTATTTCTAGTTTTAATCGTCTTCCACATCAAAAAAAAATCAAAACCGAGCTCGTTAGCTGATGAATCGGGTGACTGTTGATACCCCCTAAAAAGGGACCATAACAGCTTGGCGCCTTCTGTGGGGACGATTCTCTAATCCCATTTGAGTTTTCTACCAGGGATAGGATAATCAAAGGCATGGCGACTGGAACTTCGACAAATGACAGTGACGTGCTTCCCGACAGTCTCCCAGCACCAACATTCACTCTGTAGGATCTGGAAGCTGTCGTCAGGAAGGTGGTACTGGAAATTACGTCGGAGAGAAGTTGAACAGAACCACCGACTGTCTCGAGCCCTGTTCCCAAAAGCAGAGGATATGACAGTGATCCTGACGAGCGCAACACTGATGACGAAGATATCATCAGGCGCTGTGTAACAACGAGGAGGCCCAGATATCGGTCTACTCCTCCTCCCCCGGCCAGGGCTCTAACTCTCGCTCCTGGAAATGATCAGGAGTAGCTGCAGCGGCGAATTGACGAGCTCACCAGGGAGTTGGAGAGCATGCGTGCGTTGAAAGATTGCGAACCTAATCTGGGACGCAATCCTGGTTTATTCAACAGGGCCATGGAGGCCCCAATCAGGCGAAGTAAGGATAATGACTGGTGGCATAATCTGCACGCGGCCCAGACATCGTCCCAACAATCTGAAGGCGTATCAGCCGCCTTGGGAGATTTGATGCTCCATTTTTCTGAAGAGATCTGGGTAGCAGTCCCAGATCGGCACTATCTCAAACCTGAGGGGTTGCCGACATTTCGTGGTGACAGTGATCCGATTGATCACGTTGCCGACTTTGAATTAAGCATGGGAATGGTTCGGGCCTCAGATTCACTAAAGTGCTGCATCTTCGCGGTAGGATTACAAGACGACGCCCGAACGTGGTTTAAAAATTTGCTGGCCCAATCCATACAATCGTATGGCGGATTTATTTTGGCATTCTTAGAGCAATTTGCTCCCAATGTAGGACCGCCCCGATGTAGGCAGGAACTATATCAGTTAAAATATATCCCGGCAAAAATGAGTCTTCGGTCCTTCATGGAGAAATTAAATAGGACCACCCGAGGCATCAAGCTTGAACTCCGGGATAAGATTGATGTTCTACAGCAGGCCTTTCGGCCAGTTTGGTAAAGAGCCCACCATCAACCTTGGGAAAACTTCTTTAGAAAATCAACAAGTATATTAAGGTGTATGAAGCGTTGGGGCTACGCTATCGGAAACCTAGCGGGAATTCTGAGCCCTCAGGTAATCATAGGGTTTCCTACCCTAAGAAGCAGTCGCGAGAAGTAGCGGCTGTAGGCGAGAAAAATGTCCCCCCGAAGCAGGAGGACAATCGGGTGTATTGCGAATTACATCATAATAGCGATCACCCGACCTTGAAGTGCCCGCTGTTGAAAGAGACAGTAGCGACAATGAATAAAGAGAAGCCCGACCGGAATGGTCAGAAGGGCAAGCGAGCGGAATCCCCCCGAAAGGGCCACCAGGGTGACGATCGTCACAGGCCGCGGGGAAGGGATAATCTGGGGCAAACCCAAAATTATAATGATCGGATGAAGGACCGACGATCTCCTTCGCCAGAGAAAGATAGGGGCCAACACGGTCGAGAGAACCGTGGTCAAGGCCGAAGAAGAAGATGGCGGGGCCGTGGCGGTAGAGCCCCGCAGAACGACGGTGGAAGACAGGAGCAGGCCGCTCCTCCACCTACGGAAACAGGTGCCCAACCTCCTCAAAATGAGGCGGCACCCATAGAAATAGCCGGAGGTATTTATGTTATCTTCGGTGGTATGAGAATAAATGAATCGGTCTGGGACCGAAAGAGAACTGCGCGCGAAGACTTCGCTGAGAGCTCTGAGTCTGTGGCGCTAGTTAAATATGATCCAGTAGAACGGTCCCCTCTCTTCGGAGAGGATATCACTTTTACTATGGCCGATCGGGAAGGGATCATCAATCCATGCGATGATCCCTTCACCATCACTGGAGTCATCGGGAATCGACGTGTCCACAGGATCCTAGTGGACACCGGGGCTTCATGCAATCTAATGAAGTGCGAAGTCGCCGAAATGTTGGGAGCTGCTGCTCATGACCTCCCGATCGCTAATATAACCATTTGGTCGTTCGACCAAAGGAGTGTCATTCCATGCGGGAAGGTTTTATTCCCAGTCACCCTTGGAGAACCATCCAAGGACCGATCGGAAGATCTGGAATTCATTGTCGTTGAAGTCGACTTGGCTTACAACGCCATTATCAGACGGACCGGCCTTAGTAAGTTCGAGGCGGTCCCATCTACCTATCATATGATGCTCAAATTCCCCTCCATTCATGGAGTTATTTCTGTCAAGGGGGATCAGAAAGTAGCTAGACAATGCTACATGAGCTCGTGCCGAACATTGGCACCTATCAAAAAAGCCCGGGTCGATCTGCTGGAAGAGCTGCCGCACCCGAGGCAAGCAATTGAACCCGTAGGGTTCAAGTTGATTAAACTGGTTGAGGAGGACTCAACCAAAATAACTCGAATCGGGGCACACTTAGCCCCTGCTTTTGAAAAAGAACTTATCCACTTGCTGAGAAGCCACGTGGATATATTCGCATGGACCTCGGACGATGTTCCGGGGATTGACCGATCCGATAATGAACATCGGATCAACACCGAGCCTGGAACGAAAGCTTTTAGGCAGAAGAGGAGACGCTATTCTCCCGAAAAAATCGAGATTATCCGGGCTGAGGTGAATAAATTGCTGCGGTCGGCATTCATCAGAGAAATCCACTATACTGAATGGGTCGCAAACCCAGTAGTGGTCTCCAAACCAGATGGAAAATGGCGAATGTGCATCAACTTCACCGATGTTAACAAAAGCTGTGAGTCGGACCCTTTTCCCTTGCCGCATAACGACCGACTGGTAGACGCTGTGTCTGGTAGCACCATGAATGCTTATTCTGGGTATCATCAGATGTCATAACCCGAAATTTAGGAGAGTTGGATTTCTAATAAATTTTGGAGAATATATTGAAAATATATTTAGTTTAAAAGTAATAGAAAAATTTAATTATATTTAATAATGAAGATATTACCGGAAAATCTATATGTTATAGATGAACCGGAGACGATGCGACGATGGAAAGTATATAGTCGAGAATAAAATATAGATTACGATAAATTAATATAGAATATATTGAATATATTTTGAAATAAAAGACATAATAATATTAATATAACGATAACAATTAATGATTAAAATATATTAGAGAAACTACTTAATATGAAATTGATAATATTAATATACAATACATTATTAGGGTATACGAGATGAATTGTGACGACCGGAAATTTGGAATAAATCGAGATACCACTATATTAGAAAATGGAGCATTGCTTCTCGGTAAGAACTATAGAAATGACACTATAAATATGACAGGCTTTTTGGGTTGGCCTATTGGATCATTATATATTTATAAAATACCATATTTATATTCCAAGAGCCCTAGATATTCTAAGCTAGCCACAGCGGTAGCCACACAAGAAATTCTCTCATTTTAGCCTTGCCTTCTTCATTCGTCTAACCTTTCAAGGGGCAACAAGCCATCCGCTTTCATACATACGCGGTCTGTTGTTTTACCAAAATCGAAGGGGACATATTTGAAGTTATAAAACGCTGCACTCCTTATCACACTCCTTTGCACCGTAAGTTTTCAGATTTGATGCTTCTCAAAGGGCTATTTACTTGTCAATGTTTATTGGACATTCGAATGAGCATTAGAAGATCAATTAACCATTTAAAGATTAGGTTTCAAGGAATGGCTCGTCTAATTTGGTGGAAATAGGTATTACCCAAGATTTGAGTCTTAGGTGGAAGATTTTAACGATTTGAGGTGCTCGTAAATGCCACTGGTTCGAAACAGAATTCTGTTAGGCACAGAAACATCAGCAGAGGTATAACAAGTATTGCTGATTTGGTGATTCCACCGATATGCTTCTTTTATGGTTCGGTTATTAGCCATATCTTGGTGTATGTATTGAAATGCAGAAAAGTTAAGATGATTTAGGGAATACAATGGTAAGGAAAGCACAAACTAAAGGTACGCGGGATGATCAATCAAATATTAGAAGGTTCATGATATTTAATAGTTTTTACGATGAAATGTTTAAATTAAAATGTTTTGAGATACGTTGTCTCTGCGGGTGCGAGCACCCCCTGGGAAAGGGTGTCCTTATATGATATTTTTATGAAATGTTATGAAAGAATAAGACTCGGGTGAGGAAGGATGGACCGTCCGACCGAACCCGACATCGTGCCTCGCACACGAATTGCCAAAGGAAGGGCATGCCTGATGAAGTGAATGAAATGTTCAAGAATGAAATGGTACTTACGGAATGGGAAGAATGGATCCGAGCGAGAAAAGGAGTAGCGCCCGAGTACTCGTTCGGGGATGGGACGCATATGGCTCGTCGAGTCGACTAACAGCTAACGGTCGGCTTGGGCGAGACATGTCACCAGGCATGTAAAACCCGGCAAGATAAGTAAAAGACATATTAGAAAATGATAAGTAATGTTTCAAGTAAAGTTCAAGTAAGTTTTACGAGAATTTAAAATAAGAATTCGACAGATGAAAGATGTTTTCAAATGAGTATGAAAGATGTTTTTAGGTGAGTATGAAAGATGTTTTTTATGTGAGATTTCGAACAAGCTTCAAGGATAAATGAGTTTTAACGATTTTGATAACGATATTACGAAGAGCTTCAAAATGAGTTAAGTTTCAAGTATGATTTTTATAAAGATGTTTTACGATGAGTGTTTAAAGAAGTTTTCAAAGCAAGAAGAGTTTTCCAAAGAAAATGTGTTTTCAAAGTAAAGATAAGTTTTTAAAGAGTTTTAACCGAAATTTCTATTATTCGATTATGACCGCTCTACGGTTTTGTAGGAAAGGAAAAATATTAAGGAAATTGTGGGAAGAGTTGTTCGTCGGCTGATACCTAGAGTGATTACGAAGTCGGTAGTAGAGTGAGTTTGTTAAGATGTTAGCGAGAGGAAGATTCTAAATGAATTCGACAAAGTTGTATAAGTTTATTTATGAGTTTTATTCCGATGTTGTAAGTTGTAATTACATTATAATATGAAAAAGTGTCTTGTGTTCCAAAGAAGAGTGAAGCACCGTATGTCAGGCACCGAAAATGGCTAGGCCCGATTTCGGGGCGTGACATCAGATCTTCCTAGCAGAAGAAGATCAGAAGAAGTCATCATTCATGACCGAAGATGGAGTTTACTGCTATGTAGTTATGTCATTCGGTCTCAAAAATGCTGGAACAACATATCAAAGGTTGGTCAACAAAATCTTTAGAGAATTGATCGACAATATGATGGAAGTTTATGTTGACGATATGATTGTTAAATCTATGAATGATGAAGACCACCTTTCTTATTTGTTTCGAAGTATGCCGAAAATATAAGCTTAAACTAAATCCAAACAAATGGTCCTTCAGGATCCGAAGTGGAAAATTTCTAAGATATTATGTTTCAGAGAAAGGTATAGAGGTTAACCCAGAAAAGGTACATGCTATCATTGATATGAACCTCCAAGAAACAAAAGAGAATTTCAGAGGCTTACTGGCCGACTCGCCGCACTAAGCAGGTTTATTTCAAAATCCACAGACGGAGCTCTACCTTTTTTCAGAGTGCTAAGAAAAGCAAGCCATCTAGATTGGACCGAAGAATGGGATCGGGCCTTCTCCGAGCTGAAGACTTATTTAAGCACTTCCCCGGTGATGGTAAGTCCAACTTGTGATGAACCTTTGGGGTTGTATCTTGTTGTATCAGAAGTTGCCTTCAGCACAGCTCTGGTGACCATCCAAGACGACATTCATAGACATGTTTATTATGTCAGTCATTCTCTGGTATCTGCTGAAACCAAATATTCCACCTTGGAGAAATTCATGCTAGCTTTGAAAAAAGTTGTATCCAAGCTGAAACATTATCTTGAATGCCGAACGGTCTATGTTTATACGGATCAACCTCTGAAGGTGGTCCTTAAACAAAATGATTTGAATGAGAGATTGACAAAATGGGCTATCAAACTCAGAGCTATGTATCTGGAATTCTTGCCCCGAAGGGCGATCAAAGCTCAGGTCCTAGCCGACTTTGTGGTTGAAATGACCCGATTGGCCATATATCTTAACCAAGAGGATGATCGATGGACGATCCACGTAGATGGGTCGACCTTCGGAGGAAGAGGAGCGGACATTACACTAACAACGGTACAAGGTGACCTTATTCATTCCGCAGTCAAATTTTCCTTTGCTGGAACAAATAATGTGGTAGAATATGAGGTTGTATTATCGGGAATGACCTTGGCTCGAAAAATGGGAGTTAGCAAAGTACGAATGTTCTCTGACTCGAAGTTAGTAGTGGAACAGATCGCAGGGAGATTTCAAACTCATGACCCGATGATGAGGTTATATTTTGCCAAAGTTCTGGAATTATCCAAAAAATTCAGTGAGTTTTCTCTTGACCACGTGCCATGAGAGCAAAATAAGGTTGCCGACGCACTCGTCAGATTGGCCGTGGGCATACCTGACATAGAGCCGAGCACTATTTCTGTCCACATCCAGGACCGACCTTCGGTCGAGATATCAGTGACCGAACAGTCTATTGAAGAGATCGGGGCTCTATGCCATGAACTCCAGGGCTTGAATATTAACGCTACTTAATCTCCTGGGGAACCCAATTGGATGGATCCATTTATTAAATACCTTTCAAACGGCTATCTCCCTGAAGACAAATCTGAAGCCAGAAAAATAGAAGTTAGGGCTAAGAGATTCATCTTGGTTGACGGACGCCTGTTTAAAAAGAGCTTCGAGGGCCGGCTACTGCGCTGCTTATCCCCTATTGAGGCTGAAGCCGTCATGATTTATGTTCATGAAGGGATATGCGACATTCATTCAGGGGCTCGATCTTTATACCACCGCATCACTAGAGCTAGATATTATTGGCCAACAATGCTTGGGGATGCCAAGAAATACACTAAACGTTGCGCCATATGTCAGTACCATGCTCCGATCCCGCAGCTGCCTGGGGCTCCCTTATCGGTTACCCCATTGCCTTGTCTGTTTGACAGATGGGGGATCGATATCCTCGGACCTTTCCCTCGGTCAATAGGGCAAAGAAAATTTTGTATCGTAGCGGTGGAATATTACTCGAAATGGATTGAAGCAGAAGCAGTAGCCATCATCTCAGAGAAAGTGGTCAAACATTTCTTATGGAGAAATATCGTGAACCGCTTCGGGGTTCCCCGAGCGCTCATATCAGATAATGGGACTCAGTTCCGTGGAAAGAGCATACGGGATTTATGCACCAAGTTGGGCATCATCCAACATTTCTCATCAGTAGCCCACCCCCAAAATAATGGACTTACGGAGGTATCTAACAAGGTTATCCTGAAAGGATTGAAGACCAAGTTAGAAGATTTCGGAGGGAAATGACCTGAACACATCTATGAGGTCTTATGGGCATACCGAACTACACCTCGCTCAACAACCCAGGAATTACCTTTCTCATTGGTGTATGGGACCGAAGCTGTTATCCCGGTGGAGGTTGCCATCTGATCACCTCGGATATCTCAGTATGATGAGCATATGAATGGTGAAAGGAGATTATTGGACCTCGAAATGATCGAAGAAAAGAGAGATGCAATTTACGCGCGGATGAGTGATTATCAGCGAAGTATGGAAAAGGCCCATAACAAGCGAGTCCTCCCGAGAGAATTCTTTGAAGGCGATCTCGTCCTNTGTATCCAAGCTGAAACATTATTTTGAAGGCCGAACGGTCTATGTTTATACGGATCAACCTCTGAAGGTGGTCCTTAAACAAAAGGATTTGAATGAGAGATTGGCAAAATGGGCTATCAAACTCAGCGCTATGTATCTGGAATTCTTGCCCCGAAGGGCGATCAAAGCTCAGGTCCTAGCCGACTTTGTGGTTGAAATGACCCGATCGGCCATATATCTTAACCAAGAGGATGATCGATGGACGATCCACATAGATGGGTCGACCTTCGGAGGAAGAGGAGCGGGCATTACCCTAACAACGGTACAAGGTGACCTTATTCATTCCGCAGTCAAATTTTCCTTTGCTGGAACAAATAATGTGGTAGAATATGAGACTGTATTATCGGGAATGACCTTGGCTCGAAAAATGGGAGTTAGCAAAGTACGAATGTTCTTTGACTCGAAGTTAGTAGTGGAACAGATCGCAGGGAGATTTCAAACTCATGACCTGATGATGAGGTTATATTGTGCCAAAGTTCTGGAATTATCCAAAAAATTCAGTGAGTTTTCTCTTGACCACGTGCCACGAGAGCAAAATAAGGTTGCCGACGCACTCGCCAGATTGGCCGTGGGCATACCTGACATAGAGCCGAGCACTATTTCGCTCCACATCCAGGACCGACCTTCGGTCGAGATATCAGTGACCGAACAGTCTATTGAAGAGATTGGGGCTCTATGCCATGAACTCCATGGCTTGAATATTAACGCTACTGAATCTCCTGGGGAACCCAATTGGATGGATCCCTTTATTAAATACCTTTCAAACGGCTATCTCCCTGAAGACAAATCTTAAGCCAGAAAAATAGAAGTTCGAGCTAAGAGATTCATCTTGGTTGATGGACGCCTGTTTAAAAAGAGCTTCAAGGGCCCGCTTCTGCGCTGCTTATCCCCTATTGAGGCTGAAGCCGTCATGATTTATGTTCATGAAGGGATATGCGGCATTCATTCAGGGGCTCGATCTTTATACCACCGCATCACTAGAGCTGGATATTATTGGCCAACAATGCTTGGGGATGCCAAGAAATACACTAAACGTTGCGCCATATGTCAGTACCATGCTCCGATCCCGCAGCTGCCTGGGGCTCTCTTATAGGTTACCCCATTGCCTTTTCCGTTTGACAGATGGGGGATCGATATCCTCGGACCTTTCCCTCTGTCAATAGGGCAAAGAAAATTTTGTATCGTAGTGGTGGAGTATTACTCGAAATGGATTGAAGTAGAAGCAGTAGCCATCATCTCAGAGAAGGTGGTCAAACACTTCTTAAGGAGAAATATCGTGAGCCGCTTCGGGGTTCCCCGAGTGCTCATATCAGATAATGAGACTCAGTTCCGTGGAAAGAGCATACAGGATTTATGCACCAAGTTGGGCATCATCCAACATTTCTCATCAGTAGCCCACCCCCAAAATAATGGACTTACGGAGGTATCTAACAAGGTTATCCTGAAAGGATTGAAGACCAAGTTAGAAGATTAGGAAGGGAAATGGCCTGAACACATCTATGAGGTCTTATGGGCAAACCGAACTACACCTCGCTCAACAACCCAGGAATCACCTTTCTCATTGGTGTATGGGACCGAAGCTGTTAGCTCGGTGGAGGTTGCCATCCGATCACCTCGGATATCTCAGTATGATGAGAATATGAATTGTGAAAGGAGATTATTGGACCTCGAAATGATCGAAGAAAAGAGAGATGCAATTTACGCGCGGATGCGTGATTATCAGCGAACTATGGAAAGGGCCCATAACAAGCGAGTCCTCCAGAGAGAATTCTTTGAAGGCGATCTCGTCCTCAGAAGCATCAAAGTGCAGAGGAACGTTGGAAAGCTGGACAGAAATTGGGAGGGACCGTATCGAATATCAAAGAAATTGGAATCAGGTGCGTATAAACTTGAAACATTGGATGGTATAGAGGTCCCCCGAACTTGGAATGTCATGAACTTAAGGCGATATTTCTTGTGAACTATCGATTAACCTGTTTGACTTAATAAACGTACATTCCTTCAAGCGTAAGCCGAAAACAAGTAAGTACAAAACAAATTATATCTCATTGAATGATGGACCGATCTTGAAGTTGGGTGACTTAGGACGAATATGGACTGGTGACCGAAGTTTCTTGTCCGCAAGGCTCCCAAGTTGTAGTGATCGCTCTGACGAGTCAGATGGTCCTGCACTTGCCTAGTCCCATGGATGAGTTGCGATTCTCCCAGAACTCGTTACGAACTAAAACACTCCCTTCAACGGCATTCATTCTTGAGAAATGGCCCTTGCACTTACAAAATCTGCCGCGAAAAGAGGAATGGGAGGGGTCAACATATCGAAACACAAGTTCGGTCCTAGTATGGGACATGTTATGAGCAAAAAGCTAAGCCAATATAACCTACGGGACTTAGGTAGAACCAAGGTTCGGTCAAAGCTTATAAAAACTCATATTGAACCTAGACCGCGCCTCTCTAATCAAGTATTGATTCCAAGGACGGAATAAGAGTGATCCGCATACAATGTAAAATGACCGATCCAATCAGAATTGACATGAGTAAGCCAATCATAACATCTGGGACCAATGGGTTAACACCCTATAAGCATCCCCGATCTTACACTTGGTGGTTAAAACACTCTCGTTAATTTGAAACATACTAATTCACTTTAAAGTCAGTTATAACACTTTATTCTAACAATTAAAGAGGCAAAAGTTGAGAGGAAAAAGTTGTATATTGAAAGCAAAGAGCAAAGCATGTACAAAATACAACTTAAAATTTAACTGTCCTGCCCATCTTCCTTGTCTTCAATTCCCTGCTCCTGCGGTTCGGTCTGGGCCGCGAGCTGCTTCAATTCTTCTTCCTGGTCGGCCACCTTTTGGTTGACCGCTCTCACCATCTCTTCAACGACATAGAAGAAAGGGTCTTCATCCAAAACGGGTTCTTCCAAAGTTGGAATAACCCGAAAGTTGCCATCTCTTTCAAGTGGCTCGACCGCTTTCCATCGCTCGTCCGAAGGGGAAAGCCTGAACTGCTTTACAACCTGCCCTCGCATGTTATCCATGTATTTAGCAGTATATAACCCATGTATGGTATCCGCCAAAGCGAATAACAGGGGGGATCGAGCGAAACCTAGGACTGCTTCCCGGACCGAACCTACGGCCGAAGTGTGGGTTCTTGTCAACTGCTCTTCCAAGGTCGCCTTCTCTTCTTGGGCCCGAAGGAGAAGTTCGTTCAACTTATTTCTCTTCTCCTTGGCCCGACCTTGGACTTGGTTGACCTCTTCCTCCTTGGCCCGCAGCTTGCTCTCCAGGTCAGAAATTCGCCCCTGAGTTGTTTGTCCTATCTTCTCCAGCTCAGAAAATTTATCTACTAAGAGTGAGACCTCCGTCCCAGCTCTTAGCAGCTCACTATCCAGTCGGTCCCGGTCCTCCCGTATCGTGACCAACTCACCGTGTTTGATTTCAACTTGTCTTTTCGCAAGGTCAAGTTGATCTTGGACTTTTTGGGACACAACACTGCCACCCTGGTACTTCTCCACGGTGATGGCAGTTGTGAAGACCTTCCTCATCATCTGCATAAGATACAAGGTCAAAAAAGTGAAGCTTCGGGCCTTCATATATAAGAAAATTACCTTAGTAGTGAGGTCGAGGAAGTTCTCCATGATCTCTTCCCCAGACATGTCCGCTTGGACGTTGTCTGGGTTTTGCTCTCCATAAAGGCGAAAGTCCTTCAGGAAAGCACTTCTCCAGAATGTTAGTTTCCTCCCCTTACTGAACCTGTCTAGCAGGCCCAAGGCAACTCCCCAGTCGGAGTTAGTCTTAGGGTCCGATGCAGGCTCCTTCAAAACGATCCCCTTAGTAGGGACATAAGCGCTCTCCCCTTTCTTCAGCCTTTTTGGATTCTTCGGGGCTTCTGCTTGGGTCGCCCTCTTCCCTTTTCCCAAGGGGATCGGCTGCAGGGAGACGTTCGCCTTAAGGTGAGGACCGGGGTGAACCTTCTCCACGGGAACGGCTCCCTGCAGCAATAAAGCAACAGTATTAGCATTAATAAAGGATTTGTTTCCGATCTGATAGAGGTTGGATAAGCTCAAAGAACGAATCCGAGCCGTTATCACCCCCTCTACCACTCCAAATACCCGAAACGCAGGCCCTTCCCCAGTTGAAGGCTGCCCTGTGCAGCGCATGGTCAATGTGCCCGCGCTGGAAGTTTGGATCGGGGGGTTCAAGGACCCCGATGGGACCAGCATACCCCCCGTTGCTGATTCACTTCCATCAGCACTCCCCGATACTTCGCGTTGTCCTTCAGAAGGACGGACTGAGGCAACCGCCATACGTTTGAAACGTGAGCTAGGCATCGTCTCAGTTGAGTCTGCAAAACAAATACATAAGGATCAGGAAAGGATAAAGTAAAAACATTACTTCATACCTAATCCTTCTGATGGATCTGAGCTAGAAAACATCCCCTTCGGGGCTGGGGCTCCGGTCCTACCCACGACACCTATTTCTATCAGTCTTTTTTCCCGAAGCAGCTCCGTTCGCTTAAGGCATGCTTCGGGAGGGGGGAACATCGCAAGTGTATTTGCGGTGTCCAGACGAGAGGGGTTGAACCTAGTTCGGTCCAACTGACCTATGCGTGGGTGAGTTATGCGCGGCCACACCTTCAACATGTCATCTTTTGGGACTGTTATCCACACATAACAAGACTCCCACGCATGGAGAGACTCTACTTTATCCACTATAGCGCACTCTTTAGTGTGCACCGCTATATAATATAGTTTGCCGCATCCTAATAGTCGTTACCCCTTCGGGACCCCAACAAGAACAGATTTAAAAAATGTTCTAAGGTCGGGACCCTATTCTGTTGGTGGCAATAAAATATGAACTCCACTATATACACATAACTACCCGGAAATAATGCAAAAGTAGGGCAGTGAATTTCTTTAAGAACGGCTGCTACAAAAGGATGCATTGGAAAACGAAGCCCGCACTTCATAGAAGCGTAACTGACTGGAATAGCGGACGCCGGCACATTCATTTCCGCCGGAAAGAAACAGGGAATATCTTCCCGTCCCTTCCAGATGGAATAATGTGCCGGAATCGAAAACCTAGACCTAAACTCCTCAATGTCCAACTCAGACATGGCTGGATATCTCGTCTTATGAGGAGCCATAGAATATACCTTAACGAAAATCGAAATGAAACAGGTTGAACGTGAAACAGATTGAGGGCGCAGAGAGCTCGATTTGGGAGTTCTCCCTTCGCGAAATGACGATGAGGAGAAATAGTATCCAAAATCCCGATTTAAATATTAATTTCCCAACCAATGGTGAGCTGCCACGTAATATTGCCCCAGACAGTGGCAGTACAAGCACACTCATCACGCCTGTTGAACTATCGAATGTGAAGAGGCGCAAATCTGGATGTTAATATTTAAAAAATAACAAGGATAAAAGTATAACACAAATATACGTTATTGAGTTTTAAATACAAATTAATTCCTACACTTAAGGAAAGATCGGTCCCCTGGACGCTCACTACCTGCAGGTACTGTCCCATGTTCTCACGAATGTGTAAACACCATGTGATCGGCCTTGTATCACCTCTACGATAGCAATCAAGCCCAATAACGGATGAGGCCCAATAACGATTGGGTCGATCCGAATGGTGGAAGCGAACTTTTGCAGCCCATTTATACACTTAACGAAAAGCGGCCTGATGTTCCGCGAGAGGACCGAAGATAACCTTGGCGAAATAAGGCGTTTTCTGGTAACTGGCTCCTTGGTTCGGTCCAAACGGTTACAAACCCGCACCTTCCACGCTTCGGGCCTTCACACGTTTACCACGCCTCGGTCTCAGCCTAGTTTTACATCGCGAGACAACAACCTCTAACAAACCTGTCAGAGGAGGTTACAGAGCGTGATTTACACACGCCACTAGCTCTATAAATACAGAGCGCGACGACGGAAATAGCAAGACCTTTTGGACGCGTAAGAACATGTCGTTACCCTGTCGGAGTTATTACTGCTTTCTTATTCCTTATCATTTTCATAAAACCTCTGCTGTATTCTGTATGGATTGTTTGATTAGTGAACAGGCTATAAGCGTAATTCGCTCTTAGTCAAGTGGTTTTCTCCCCAATTCCTGGGGTTTCCACTATAAATCGCTGCGGCTCTTTATTATTTCTAGTTTTAATCGTCTTCCACATAAAAAACAAATCAAAACCGAGCTCGTTAGCTGATGAATCGGGTGACTGTTGGTACCCCCTAAAACGGGATCATAACAAACCGTAAAGCTAAAACAGCAGCGAGAAGTTTCATTCATTATGGATATTTTTTCTTAATTCATTTTCATCGGGAGGGGCGGTTGCGGGGGCGAGGCGGGGGCTGACGTTCTCGTGTATGGAAACGGGTATATGGGAAGTAGGAGGAACATACACGTTAACCTTTGTCTGCTTCTTGAGACGTGGAGAAAAAAAGACCAACGTATCTGAGGTCTTTGGCGATTCATAGGGCACTTCTGCGAAAGTGCGACGGTAACATAGACATTGGAGCATGGGAACAAAACACTACAAACAGGAGGAAACATTCTAACCACGCACCAAATTGAAAACACACTATGGCAAAACAATAATTCAAACCATTTATATATAATAAAATAGGTAAGTTTAAGGATGTGTTATCTATATACTTCAAAAAAACAAATAAATTATATCAACTTGACATTGTAAACATAATTTAATCAAACATATTTTCTCAATACTTACTCTTCTAACTTTCATTGTGATTGTCATATTATGTAGAGTCTCACATTAGATATCGAAGACACTATGATGAAGTAAATGATCAGTCGGAATACCGCCTATTGATTCCACTGCCTCTGTAATCTCAACATGTCGATCTGAAACAATGCAAGCATCGTTCCCCCTGATCACGTGGATATTAGTAGTTGAATGAACCATTATATGATTGTATGCTTTCATGGGCAACCAGCATACTGATGCTACCCGGTTTTCGTCTTAGGTCGATATGAAAACATTGGTTTAACATTGTTTAATCCAAAATAATATAATATTTGTGCAAAATAGTTTTAGAGTCCTCACCGAAATGAAGAAATTTATTTTGTATAAAAAAACTTATGGTCGGAAATCTAACCTAAAATTCGTCGGTCGTGTTTATGGCAAGATATTTTTCTAAGTTTAAAATTCAAATCATTCTTTTTTATTTCAGTGTACTTGCCATAAAATGTTGGGTCGCCACCAAATCTGTTGAGCACGTTATCAGTGAGTTTTTTTGAAATGTGTTAGGGGCTTTTTCATCAATTTGTATAAACATTGACTTATTAATTTGGAGATGTATAATGCATTATTAAAAATTGAGGAATAAAAAATAATAATTTGTGTAATTTAAGATACCAATATTGAATTAAATCCGTTCATTAACGTTGTAAGAGAAAGCTCAGATGTCAATGACTCTTTCTTAATCAAACACTGCAATTGTAAGAATCAGCTATGACACATAAAAAATGTTCAAGCAAAGAATTATTCTTGTATAAAATGCACTTTTACTTAGCAAATTCTGAAATGTGTAAGATAGACAAATCAATTTTTATTCAACTAAAATACTCTAAAGAAGTAGTTGCATTCTAATACAAAAACCAAGCTAGAATATGTTTTGATAAACCATACAACAACAATAACAACAACAGAATCTGTCCAGCCCTCACCATCTAAAAGTTTTCTTGAGGATCAAGATCAATGGAATCCATAATGAATATTTTTTTCTTATTTTTATTTTCATTTTATTATTTCATTAATGAAATTCTATTTTATATTTATTTTATTGAATAACACAATAATTTATTGATTTTATAAAAATTATAATATAAATAAATATTTTTAAAGTTTTTGCTGTTCAAACCGATTCGAACTATGTAGTAAACCGGTTTTTAATGAAATAGAAATTTTCCGATTTGATAAAAATGGTCGGTTTAAAAACATATATGTAAACGAATCCATAAATACCTTGCCAAACCAAAAATTGGAATAATTAACTAAAATATTATATTACAAGTCCTACAACAAATTAAAATATTATAATGATATCAAAGTTACATAATAATGAATAATAATTGAATAAACAACATATAATAAACTCAAATTAATAATATTAAAGGAAATAAATAAAATTCATAAAAACAAAAAATACCTTTCCATGCTAGTTACCCGTCCAAATACAATAAAAAGTGAAGGAGGAAGTGTAATCCTTTAGCATTTGTGTCTGTATTTATAGAAGGAGATGGGGACGATCAACTTTGGCTATCTAGACCAAGGCTCGTGATAAACAAATAGACAATCGCAAACCGTGACAAAAACCAAGTCCCAAATAAAATCACTAACATTTTCAGGGTCCCTGATTTTCATACAAAATCATTTCATTTTCTGAAGATCTAAAAGAAGTTATTGCATAAAATCAGTGCGACAAACAATAGATAAATAAACAAAACTGCAACAAAAAAGCTGTAAAAACTCTTCACTTAAAACACTTAGCATCCAACAAAGGCTCACCATCAAAAGGCTCAGCATCTTCGATCATTTGATTCACTCGCTCCTTTTGAGTTTCATCACTGATATCAACTTTTTTCCATTCATAAAGTTCCATATCGTAGCATTCATCCATGACAAATTGCGGGATTTCACTGCCCCGAAAAAGCCACAATCCTTTCACCTTGTAAGGAGGGTTTGCACCGATTACCAACATCTTCCCAAATGCATATTTTCGAACCAAATCCATCCGTTGTAGGAAGCCACTCACCTTGTTCAAAGTAACAAATGATACCGTATTCTCATTATCGTATTTGTAGTCACAGAACCAGAGTGAGTATCCTTCAGAATCATACATATCCCAAAATCCTGTAGAAAACATTCATTACAAACAAACTTTAAGAAAATATGTGTTATACTCTCAACTCCTTCGAATACCTTTAATGGCAACTTCACGGAAGTTTGACTTCGTGTTAGAGTAAAGCCGCTTCCAGTCATCTATAATCATCGTACTTGGAGGTAAGAGATCCAAAGGATTCTTTGCTTTTGGTTTGGGTGCTTCCTCTTCATCATCAAGAGCTTTAGGCTTCACCTCTTCTTTCTTTGCAACCTTTGGTTCTTCTTGTTTTGGCTTCACTGCTTCTTTTGGTTGAACAGGCTTTTTCGAAGCAACTGATGGAACAGATTCTGCTTGAATGATATCACCCCATATCTTCTTAATATTCGGCTGATTGATCAAACTCCATACGTATCTCTCAACATGAGGAAATTCTGAAGTAAAACTCTTGGTCAAAATTGTCTTGAATCCAAAACCCAAGTTACATATCATAATGATGTCCGCAATCGTGACACTATGACCAACCAAATAGGTATTTGAGGCAAGATGATCATTGAGTGCCCCCAGAGCTCTTTTCAAAGCAGCAATTGCAGCCTCCTCAGCCTTTGCACAAAATCAATTATTTCGGAAGAAAATATAGAATAAGTCTTTGCAGAACTGAAAAAATATTGTACAAGAATTAGCATACCGGGGGAAGATATAAACGATAACCAAGACGTGGAAACAACCAGTTCCCAATATTGGCATCAATCTCGGTAGCAGAAAAATCAATCCATTGCTCAATATGAGCCTACAATTATAATGAGAACGATAAACATATTGTAAAGTTAGAGACTAAACTCCATACATCAAAATAAATAAAGCACAAAAACCAAACAAATATAAAAGTCATTATCTTACATAATCGATCAACGATGAGCCATATAGACCACTATCGGGATTCAATCGGGCCACTGCCAAATAATGAATCAATTGAAATCAGCACAAAAAAACTTCATTGCTACAACAACCATAACCAGTAAACAAACTTACCATATCGTGCAATGGTGTTGCTCTCAAATATCGAGCCATCAGGAGTCTCAAGAACAGGGATCTGAAAAAAAGAAAATGTTAAAGATGAAATGAAAACAAATACTACATTTTGAATAACAAGTGTATACCTTTCCAATAGGATTCATCTTGATAAAATCAGGGCTCTTATTTGACACACCCATCTGAAAATCCTTGACTAATTCAACCTTCACACCACTATACTCTGCTGCAATAAGCGCCTTGTTCGCATTCTTGTTTCCAGCGGAGGAATGCAGAATCTGAACAACAATAAAATCAATACAGTATCCGTCTTCACACCATTTTCGAACAAACGAATACAGGAGAAAACTGATGTACGCGTTTACTGAATATAGACCTATTCAGTACACAGTTCACAGAGAAGAATGGAAAAATAGTTTACCCACCAGAGCCATGGCTTGCGGCCTTCGGGATTCCCACTCTACGTTCACCGAGATCGGAAACTAGAAAAAAAAACAACGAAACATCATCAATACGGCAATTTCATTGCCAATATACAGAAGAAATATAAACGCTTACAGAGAAACCGTCAGGCGTCAACCAAGAAGCAATGCAAAAACCCAAATGGTAATCCCTTCGCGTGAAAACTAGGGTTTTATGGGTCCCAACACTATATAATATCTATATTTAGTCCTTGTAAGGAAGGGGTCCCGGTTCCACCGTGAACAGATTAGGTTAATCACAACGTTTTTACGATAATAAATTGAAAAAAAAAATTAAAATAAAAAAAAAAATTATTTATTTTCATTAGTAAATTAATTATTTTATTAGAAACTTACCAAATTATATAATTTTTATCAACTTGTAATTTTTTTTATTGTTTTATATTTTAGTAAACTTGTAATATTTTATGATAATAAAATTTTATTATATCTTATTTTATTATTTTTAAAGATTATTGCATATTTTATCAATAAATATGATTATTTTAACTTATATAAAACTATAAATTATATAACTATAATATTTATTATAATAATATAATTTACAAATCTTTAAAGAATTTATTGTGATTCTCTAGAAAATTGAACACTACAAATCGCGAATTGTGTCGTATCATGAACCGTGCTACGTATCGTGGTATCATAGAGTATAAGACAACATTCAAGGGCACTTCATAGAGTATAAGACAACATTGAAGGACACTTCAGTAATTAAGTATTCTGATAGTTTTAAAACTTATAAAGCAGACTCCCTTTAATTTAAGAAATCGCTAGAAATCCCTTTAATTTCTATTTGGATTATGTGCTATGCTACCCGCCGGATAACCATATCGTTTAAGGTGTTATTGGATAATTAAACGGATAGTGGAAAAGAGATGGAGAAGAAAATTTCATATCCGTCTTAAACGATGACGAGTAGTGATTTGATACATAACCGTCACGTTATCTGTTCGGTTATCTATTTAAATAACCTTATCTGCTCTACTTATATTTATTAAATATTTTTAAAATCATTGCCTTAATTACATAACCTTAGGAAGGAAACTCAATTATTACCAATTCAATCCATTTTTTCTTTTTTCAAATTCTTTTTGATTTTTTCATCTCTCTCAATGATTTCAAAATTGATTTTTGCCATTATTTGATCGCCTTCTTCAAGGTTCGAATTTTTGTTATGTAAATCTTATTTTCGGGTTTTCGTTTTCCAATTGTTTTTTTCGATTTTTGGGTGTTTCAGCTGTTGATTATGAGTCAACATTTAGCACAAGTGATTAAATTTTAAGTCTTCATCGTAGTAGACTAAATTATACTAATCGAAAGAGTTATTTAATTTAAATTGTTGTTTTAAGATTTTTTTGATTTATTTAAAGATGAATATTTTACTATTTAAAAAAAATCAAAATTGAAAATCGTTAGTTAACTGCTAACCCAATAGTTAATTCATAACGGATGTGGAGCGGGTAGTGGATGGATAACAAAAGGATGAGGCATGGGCGGAGCGGGGAACATATAGACATTATCTTAGGCGGGACATGTAACGATTACTAGTATAACCGCATATCCGCCCTGTTGCCATCCCTAACTAGAATATTTGATCCAAAGTGAATAATAAAACTCAATTCAAATTACAATAATTATAATTGAAAATCTACTTTATAACACATTAAACTCATGGTCATTAACTTCGGATTAATATTTTGACACGTTAAATATCAAGCAGTACCTGTATTTTGTCCGATAGCATCCGTTTTCCGGTATTGGGATTGGAACTCGGGTTTTTTAGGATCGGTTCATATCAACCGAATTTCGGATAGATATACAAACATTGATTGAGAACCAACAAAATCATCTCAATTTGTTTTGCCAATTAATGTCTTTGAAACAGGTTAGATTGATTCCCAACTAATTTGGCACATTTCAAAGTTTGACCAATATTTTATGTGTAGAGTGCTTAAACAATCGATCTAAACTAGGCATATCAAAACGAAATTGACGAAAAGTACAATCTACAGAATGCAAAATGTTAGAAATTTTTTAGTTTTCTAACACTGTCAGAACGCAATTCATATACAATTACCTGTAATTTTTTCTGAAAATCTTTGATGTTATTGACATAAATTTTTTTTACAAATATACCAGTGAACTGATGTTTGATTTGATATTATTTATTGTTTATAATTATATTATTAATTAATATATATATTTCAAATAGTAAATTATATTTGTAGTAGTTTAATAAAATTCCCAATGACAAGCTTTAATATTAAAATTTTAATTATTTTTAAATTAATATTAATGTTTATTAAAAAGTGAACGTTTTATTATTTTTCAGAACTTTGAATAAGTTAATATTACATATAATCACTCGGTTGTTCAAATGAGAGTGCATTGTTAATTTAATATGATACCAGTTGATGTGTGTTGTTAACTATTGATTAATTATAATATATGTATGCATACTATAATTTTTTAACAATATAATATTTTAAATATTGTCAGTAACAAAATAAATTAATAAATTTTAATTTAATCGGATACCGTTTTGAGGTTGTTATGGTCCCTTTTTAGGGGTACCAATAGTCGCCCGGTTCGTTTAGCAAACGAACTCGGTTCTGATTTGTTTTAGATGTGGAAGAAGATTAAAAGCTGGAAATAAGTAAATGTACAGCGATGTATAGTGGAAACCCCAGGAATTGGGGTGAAAACCACTTGACTATGAGCAGATTATGCTCTTAGCCTGTTCACTAATCGAATAATTCATAGTCAATACAGCAGAGACTAAATGAAAATGACAATAAAAAGAAAGCAGTAAGAACTTCGGCAGGGTAACAGCATGTTCTTACGCATCCAAAGGGTCCTGCTATTTCCGTCGTCTTGCCCTGTATTTATAGAGTTCATAGCGTGTGTAAATCACGCTCTGTAACCGCCTCTGACAGGTTTGTTAGAGGTTGTTATCGCGGGATGTAAACGAGGTTGGGACCGAGGCGTTGTCTGCGTGATTGGGCCCGAAGCGTGGTAAACGTGGGAAGGTCCGAAGCGTGGAAAACGTGAGTTGTAACCGTTCTGTAACCGTTCGGACCGAACCAAGGAGCCAGCTGGCAGAAAACGCTTTATTTCGTTAAGGTTATCTTCGGTCCTCTCGTTGAACATCGGGCCGCTCTTTCTCACGTGTGTAAATGGGTTGTAGGAGTTCGTTTTCACTATTTGAATCGGCCCAACGGTTGCTGGCCTTACCCATCACAAGGTACCCGATCCTAAAGTTCTCATCACTAGCCCCTCGGGCTTGATTGCCAATCATAGAGGTGATATAAGGCCGATCACATGATGTTTGCACATTCATGAGAACAAGGGACCGTACCTGTAGACAGTGAGAGTCCAGGGGATCGATCTTTCCCTTAGTGTATGAGCCAATTACATTTGAAACTTAATAACGTATATTTAAGTTATATTTTTATCTTTGTTATTATTTAAATATTAATATCTCGACCCGCGTCTCTTTACATTCGACAGTTCAGGAGGCGTGATGAGTGCGCCCCGTACAGTCGTTGTTTTGGGCAGTATTACGTGGCGGCTCACCATTGGCTGGGAGATTAATATTTAAATCGGGATTCTGGGCACTGTTTCTCCTCACCGTCATTATCGTGACGGAGAAATTGCAGCAAGCTCTCTGTGCCCTCAATCGATTTTACGTCCAACCCTCCTTCAATCCGTTTTTCCTAAGGTATACGCTCATGGCTCCTCACAAAACGCGCTATCCTTCTATGTCTGAGTTGGACATTGAGGAGTTTAGGTCTAGGTTTTCAATTCTGGCACATTACTCCATCTGGAAGGGACGGGAAGATATTCCCTGTTTCCTTCCGGCGGAGATGAATGTGCCGGCATCGGCCATTCTGATCAGTTACGCCTCTTTAAAGTGCAGGCTTCGTTTTCCGCTACATCCCTTTGTAGCGGCCGTGCTTAAGGAGATTCACTGCCCCACTTTTGCGTTGTTCCCGGGTAGTTATGTGTATATAATAGCGTTCATTTTTTATTGTTACCAACAGAATCGNATAGCGTTGTTTCCCAGCAAGTCCAAGATCAACTTGACCTTGCAAAAATGCAAGTTGAAATAAAGCATACTGAGTTGGTCACGGTACAGGAGGACCGTGACCGACTTGACAATGAGTTGCTAAGAGCCCTCAATCGATTTTACGTCCAACCCTCCTTCAATCCGTTTTTCCTAAGGTATACACTCATGGCTCCTCACAAAATGCGCTACCCTTCTATGTCTGATTTGGATATTGAGGAGTTTAGGTCTAGGTTTTCAATTCTGGCACATTACTCCATCTGGAAGGGACGGGAAGATATTCCCTGTTTCCTTCCGGCGGAGATGAATGTGCCGGCATCGGCCATTCCGATCAGTTACGCCTCTTTAAAGTGCGGGCTTCGTTTTCCGCTACATCCCTTTGTAGCGGCCGTGCTTAAGGAGATTCACTGCCCCACTTTTGCATTGTTCCCGGGCAGTTATCTGTACATAATAGCGTTCATTTTTTATTGTTACCAACAGAATCGGGCCCCGACCTTAGAACACTTCTTTAACCTGTTCTTGTAGGATCCCGAAAGGGGAAGGGTCTGTTAGGTTGCCGCAAGTTGTATTATATAGCGGTGTGCACCAAAGAGTGCGCAATTGTAGATAAGGAAGAATATCTCCATGCGTGGGAGGCCTGCTATGTGTGGATAACAGTCCCCAAAGAGGATCTGTTGAAAGTATGGCCTCGCCTCACCCACCCACGCATAGGTCAGTTGGACCGAAGTAGGTTCAACCACTCCTGCACGGACACCGCAAACACGCTTGCGATGTTCCCCCCTCCCGAAGCACGCCTTAGGCGAATAGATCTGCTTCGGGAGAAAAGATTGATAGAAATAGGTGTTGCGGGTAGGACCGGAGCCCCAGCCCCGAAGGGGGTTTTTTCTAGTTTAGATCCATCAGAAGGATCGGGTATGATGTAGTGTTTATATTTTAATCTTTCCCGATCCTTATGTATTTGTTTTGCAGATTCATTTGAGACAATGCCGAGCTCGCGCTTTAAACGCATGGCAGCTGCTTCGGTCCGTCCTTCTGAGGGACAAAGGGAAGCATCGGGCAGCGCTGAAGGAAGTGAATCAGCAACGGGGGGTACGGTGGTCCCTTCGGGGTCAGGGAACCCCCGATCCAAACTACCAGCACGGGCACGTTGACCCTTCGCTGCACAGGGCAGCCTTCAACTGGAGAAGGGCTTGCGTTTCGGGTATTTGGAGTGGTAGAGGAGGTGATCAAGGCTCGGATTCGTTCTTTGAGCTTATCCAGTCTCTATCAAATCGGTAACACCTCCTTTATTAATACTAAAACTATTGTTTTATTGCTGCAGGGAGCCGTTCCCGTGGAGAAGGTTCTCCCCGGTCCTCAGCTTAAGCCGAATGTCTCCCTGCCGCCGGTCCCCTTAGGAAAAGAGAAAAGGGTGACCGAAGCGGAAGCCCTGGAGGAGCCGAAGAGGTTGAAGAGAGGGGTCAGTGCTCCGGTCCCCACTAAGGGGATCGTTCTGAAGGAGCCTGCATCGGGCCCGAAGACCAACTCCGACTAGGGAGTTGCTCTGAGCCTGTTGGACAGGTTCAGCAAGGGGAGGAAACTATCCTCCTGGATGAGTGCCTTCGTAAAGGACTTCCGCCTTTTCGGAGAGCAGAACCCAGATAACTTCCAGGCGGACGTGTCTGGGGAAGATATTATGGAAAACTTCCTCGACCTCACCTCCAATGTAACTTTTGTTTACCATGAAGGCCCGAAGCTTCATCTTTAAAAATGTGTTATCTTTTGCAGATGTTGAGGAAAGCTTTCATAACTGCTATCACCGTGGAGAAAAGCCAAGGTGATAGCGTTGTGTCCCAGAAAGTCGAAGATCAACTTGACCTTGCAAAAAGGCAAGTTGAGATCAAGCATGGGGAGTTGGTCACGGTACGGGAGGACTGGGACCGGCTGGATAATGAGCTGCTAAGGGCAGGGACGGAGGTCTCGCTCTTAGCAGATAAAGTCTCTGAGCTGAAGAAGGTGGGGGAAACAGCTCAGGGGCGAATTGCCGACCTGGAGGCCAAGCTGCTGGCCAAAGAAGAAGAAATCAACGAAGTCCAAGGTCGGGCCCAGGAGAAGAGGAACAAGCTTCTCCTTCGGGCCCAAGAAGACAAGACGGCCTTGGAAGAGGATTTGACAAGGGCCCGCACATCGACCGAAGGTTCGGTCCGGGAAGCAGTTCTGGGGTTCGCTCAGTCCCCTTTGTTATTCGCTTTAGCGGATAACATACACGGGGTTTATACTGCAAAGTATTTGAATAACATGCGAGAGCAAGTTATTCAGCAGTTCGGGCTTTCCCCTTCGGACGAGCGATGGAAGATGATCGAGCCACTTGAAAGAGATGACAAGTTTAAGGTTATTCCGACCTTGGAAGAACCTGTTCTGGAAGAAGACCCTTTCTTCTATCTCTTTGAAGAGATGGAGAGAACGGTCAACTAGAAGGTGGCCGATCAAGAAGAAGAATTAAAGCGGCTCGCGGCCCGGACCGAACCCAGGAGCCCGAAGTGGAAGATACAGAGGAAGGGCAGATTAGTTAGATCTAGTCATTACTTTGTATATGCCTTACTCTTTATTCAATATAAAGCTTTTTTCTTCAGCTCTGATTATTTTAATCACCAGAACGAAGTGACATAACTAACTTCTAAATAAACTAATAAGTTTTACTTTAACGAAGTTGTTTTAATCACTAAGTATAAGATCGGGGACTCTTATAGGGTGTTAACCATCGGTCCCAGATGTTATGTTTAGTTTATTCACATTAAATTTGATTGGATCGGTCGTTTGACATGGTGTATGGGTCACTCTTATTCCGTCCTTGGAGTCATTACTCGATTGGATAGGCGTAATCTGCGTTAACTATGAGTTTTTGTGAGCTTTGGCCGAACCTTGGTTCTAATAGAGTCCCTCAGGTTTTGCTGGCTAAGCTTGACTCATAATACGTCTTATGTTAGGACCGATCTTATGTTTCGATATGCTGACTATCATCCCTTTGTAGTAGATTTCATAGGTACAAAAAACCATCCCTAAAGACTGAATGTCGTTGATGGGAATGTCTTAGTTCGTAATGAGTTCTGGGAGAATCACAACTCATCCATGGGGCTTGGCAAGTGCAGGAGCATCTGACTCGTCAGAGCGGTCACTACAACTTGGGAGCCTTGCGGACAAGAAGCTTCGGTCACCAGTCCAGATTCGTCCTAAGTCACCCAACTTCAAGATCGGTCCATCATTCTATTAGAAATAGTTTATATTTGTACTTACTTGTTTTCTACTTACGTTTAAGAGAATTTATTTATTGAGTCAAACACATTAATCGAAAATTCACAAGAAATATCGCCTTAAATTCATGACATTCCAAGTTCGGGGGACCTCTATACCATCCAATGTTTCAAGTTTATACGCACCTGATTCCAATTTCTTTGATATTCGATACGGTCCCTCCCAATTTCTGTCCAGCTTTCCAACGTTCCTCTACATTTTAGTTCTTCTAAGGACGAGATCGCCTTCAAAGAATTCTCTTGGGAGGACTCGCTTGTTATGGGCCCATTCCATAATTCGCTGATAAGCACGCATCCTTGCATAGATTGCATCCCTCTTTTCTTCGATCATCTCGAGGTCCAATAATCTCCTTTCACCATTCATATGCTCATCGTATTGAGATATCCGAGGTGATCGGATGTCAACCTACACCGGGCTAACAGCTTCGGTCCCATACACCAATGAGAAAGGTGATTCCTGGGTTGTTGAGCGAGGTGTAGTTCGGTATGCCCATAGGACCTCATAGATGTGTTCGGGACATTTACCTCCAAAATCCTCTAACTTGGTTTTCAATCCCTTCAGGATAACCTTGTTAGATACCTCCGTAAGTCCATTAGTTTGGGGATGGGCTACTGATGAGAAATGATGGATGATGCCCAACTTGGTGCATAGATCCCGTATGCTTTTTCCACGGAACTGAGTCCCATTATCAGATACGAGCGCTCGGGGAATCCCGAAGCGGCTCACAATATTTCGCCATATAAAGTGCTTGACTACTTTTTCTGAGATAATGGCTATTTCTTCTGCTTCAATCCATTTCGAGTAATACTCCACCGCTACGATACATAATTTTCTTTGCCCTATTGACCGAGGAAAAGGTCCGAGGATGTCGATCCCCCATTTGTCAAACGGACAAGGCAATGGGGTAATCGATAAGGGAGCCCCAGGAAATTGCGAGAGTGGAGCATGGTATTGGCATATGGCACAACGTTTAGTATATTGCTTGGCATCAGCAAGCAATGTTGGCCAAAAGTATCCAACTCTGATGATGCGGTGGTATAAAGATCGAGCCCCTGAATGAATGCCGCATATCCCTTTATGAACATAAATCATGACGGCTTCAACCTCAATAGGAGAAAAACAGCGCAGAAGCGGGCCTTCAAAACTCTTTTTAAACAAGCATCCATCGACTAAGGTAAATCTCTTAGCCCGGACCTCTATTTTCGTGGCTTCAGACTTATCTTCAGGGAGATAGCCGTTTGAGAGGTATTTAATAAAGAAGTTCATCCAATTGGGTTCTCCCGGAGAATCAGTAGCGTCAACATTCAAGCCCTGAGTTCATGGCATAGAGCCCCGATCTCTTCAATACACTGTTCAGTCACTGGAATCTCGACCGAAGGTCGATCCTGAATATGGACCGAAATAGTGCTTGGCTCTATGTCAGGTATGCTTGAGGCCAATCTGACGAGTGCGTCGGCGACCTTATTTTGCTCTCGTGGCACATGGTCAAGAGAGAACTCACTGAATCTTTTGGATAGTTCCAGGACTTTGGCGCAATATAACCTCATCATCGGATCATGAGTTTCAAATCTCCCTGCGATCTGTTCCACTACTAACTTCGAGTCTGAGAACATTCGTACTTTGCTAACTCCCATTTTTCGAGCCAAGGTCATCCCTGATAATACTGGCTCATATTCTACCACATTATTTGTTCCAGCAAAGGAAAATTTGACTGCGAAGTGAATAAGATCACCTTGTACCGTTGTCAGGGTAATGCCCGCTCCTCTTCCCCCGAAGGTTGATCCATCTACGTGGATCATCCATCGATCATCCTCTTGGTTAAGATAAATGGCCGATCGGGTAATTTCAACCACAAAATCGGCTAGAACCTGAGCTTTGATCGCCCTTCGCGGCAGGAATTCCAGATACATAGCGCTGAGTTTGAAATCCCATTTTGTTAATCTCTCATTCAAATCCTTCTTTTTAAGAAGCACTTTCAGAGGTTGATCCGTATAAACATAGACCGTTCGGCCTTCAAAATAATGTTGCAACTTGGATACAGCTTTTTTCAAAGCTAACATGAATTTCTCCAAGGTGGAATACCTGGTTTCTGCAGGTACCAGAGAATGGATGACATAATACACAGGTCTATGAATGTCGTCTCGTATGGTTACCAGAGATGCGATGACGGAAACTTCTGACACCGCAAGATATAAACCCAAAGGTTCATCACAAAATGGACTTTCCATCACCGGGGGAGTGCTTAAATAAGTCTTCAGCTCGGAGAAGGCCAGATCGCATTCCTCGGTCCAATCTAGATGGCTTGCTTTACTTAGCACTCTGAAAAAAGGTAAGGCCCGGTCTGTGGATTTCGAAATAAACCTGCTCAGTGCGGCTAGTCGGCCAGTAAGCCTTTGAAACTCTCTTTTGTTTCTCGGATGTTGCATGTCAATGATGGTCTACACCTTTTCAGGGTTAACCTCTATGCCTTTCTCTCAAACATAATATCCTAAAAATTTTCCACTTCAAATTCCGAAGCAGCATTTGTTTGGATTTAGTTTGAGCTTATATTTTCGGCATACATCGAAACAATGAGACAAATAAGAAAGGTGGTCTTCATCATTCATAGATTTAACAATCACATCGTCAACATACACTTCCATCATATGGCCGATCAATTCTCTAAAGATTTTGTTGACCAACCTTTGGTATGTTGTTCCAGCATTTTTGAAACCGAATGGCATAACCACATAACAGTAAACTCCATCTTCGGTCATGAACGATGATTGCTTCTGATCTTCCTCAGCTAAGAAGATCTGATGATACCCAAAATAAGCATCCATGGTACTCATCATGGTGCTACCAGTAACAGCGTCCACCAGTCGGTCGATATGCGGCAAAGGGAAAGGGTCTGACTCACAGCTTTTGTTAACATCAGTAAAATCGATGCACATTCGCCATTTCCCGTCCGGTTTGGAAACCACCACTGGGTTTGCAACCCATTCAGTATAGTGGATTTCTCTGATGAATCCCGACCGCAGTAGCTTATTCACTTAAGCACGGATAATCTCGATTTGCTCGGGAGAATAGCGTCTCCTTTTCTGCCTAATAGGCTTCGTTCCTGGCTCAGTGTTAATCCGATGTTCACTATCGGATCGGTCAATCCCCGGAACTTCGTCCGGGGTCCATGCGAATATATCCACGTGGCTTCTCAATAGGTGGATCAGTTCTTTTTCAAAGTCAGGGCTTGATGTGCCCCGATGCGAGTTGTCTTGGCTGAGTCATCCTCAACCAGGTTGATCATCTTGAACCCTACGGGTTCCATTGCTTGCCTTGGGTGCGGCAAGTCTTCCAGCAGATCCACCCGGGCCCTTTTAACCGATGCCAAAGTTCGGCACGAGCTCATGTAGCATTGCCTAGCTACTTTCTGATCCCCCTTAACAAAAATAACTCCATGAATGGAGGGGAATTTGAGCATCATGTGATAAGTAGAAGGGACCGCCTCGAACATACTAAGGCCGGTCCGTCTGATAATAGTGTTGTAAGCCAAGTCGACTTCAACGATAATGAATTCCAGGTCTTAGAACCGGTCCTTGGATGGCTCTCCAAGGGTAACTGGGAATAACATCTCCCCGCACGGAATAACGCTCCTTTGGTCGAACGACCAAAGAGTTATGTTAGCGATCGGGAGATCGTGAGCAGCTGCTCCCAACATTTCGGCAACCTCGCGCTTCATTAGATTGCACGAAGCCCCAGTGTCCACTAAGATTCTGTGGACACGACGATTCCCGATGACTCTAGTGATGGTAAGGGGGTCGTCACATGGATCGATGATCCCTTCCCGATCAGCCAGGGTGAAAGTAATGTCCTCTCTGAAGGACGAGAACCGTTCCACTGGATCATATTTCACCACTGCCACAGACTCGGATCTCTCAGCGGAGTCTCCGTGTGCAATTCTTTTACGGTCCCGGACCGATTCATTTATTCTCAAACCACCGAAGATAACATAAATATCTCCGGCTACTTCTCTGGGTGCCGCCTCATTTTGAGGAGGTTGGGCACCAGTTTCCGCAGGTGGAGGGGAGGCCTGCTTTTGTTTTCCACCCTCGTTCTGCGGGGCTTTACCGCCACGGCCCCGCCATCTTCTTCTTCGGCCCTGACCACGGTTCTCACGACCGTGTTGGCCTCTTTCTTGTTATGGCGGAGGAGACCGTCGGTCCTCCGTCCGATCATTATAGTTTCGGGGTTGTCCCCGATTATCTCTTTCCCGCGGCTTGTGACGATCATCACCTTGGTGGCCCGTTCGGGGGTATTCTGCTCGCTTGCCTTTCTGACCATTCCGGTCCGGCTTTTCTTTATTCATTGCCGCTACTGTTTCTTTCAACAGCGGGCACTTCAGGGATGGGTGATCGCGATAATGATGGAGCTCGCAATACACCCGATTGTCCTCCTGCTTCGGGGGGACGTCTTTCTCGATTAAAACCGCTACTTCTCGCGACTGCTTCTTAGGGTAGGAAACCCAATGATCACCTGCGGGCTTAGAACTCCTGCTAGGTTTCCGATAACCAAGCCCCAGCGCTTCATCCACCGTAATATACTTGTTGATTTTCTGGAGAAGTTTTCCCAAGGTGGATGGTGGGCTCTTTACCAAGCTGGACGAAAGGCCGCACGGTCCCAGGACCTGCTATATAATATTAATTTTATCCCGGAGCTCGAGCATGATAGCCCGGGCGGTCCTGTTGAATTTCTCCATGAAGGACCGAAAACTCATCTTTGCCGGGATATATTTCAGCTAATATTGTTCCTGCCTGCTTCGGGGCTGTCCTACATTTGGAGCAAATTGTTCAATGAAGGCCAAAATAAATCCGCCATACGACTGTATAGATCGGGACGGCAAATTTTTGAACCACGTTCGGGCGTCGCCTTGTAATCCTGCCGCGAAGATGCGTCACTTTAGTGAATCTGAGGCCCGAACCGTCCCCATGCGTAATTCAAAATCGGCAACGTGATCGATTGGATCACCATCACCGCGAAATATCGGCAACCCCTCGGGGTTTGGATAATGCCGATCTGGGACTGCTGCCCAGATCTCTTCAGAAAAGGGGAGCATCAAATCTCCCAAGGCGGCTGATACGCCTTCAGATTGATGGGACCATGCTTGGACCGCATGCAAATTATGCCACCAGTCATGATCCTTACTTCTCCTGATTGGGGCCTCCATGGCCCTATTGAATAAGCCAGGATTGCGTCCCAGATTAAGTTCACAATCCTTCAACGCGCGCATGCTCTCCAACTCCCTAGTGAGCTCATCAATTCGTCGCTGCATCTTCTCCTCATCATTTCCATTAGCGGGAGTAAGAGCTCTTGCTGGGGGAGGAGGAGTAGACTGATATCTAGGCCACCTCGTTGTTACGCCACGCCTGATGATTTATTCATCATCAGTACTGCGCTCGTCAGGATCACTCTCGTATCCTCTGCTTTTGGGAACAGGGCTTGAAACAGCCGGTTGTTCTGTTCCACTCCTCTCCGAAGTAATTTCCATTACCACATTCCTGACGACAGCTTCCAGATCCTGTAAAGTGAATGTTGGCTCTGGGAGACTGTCTGGAAGCACGTCTCTATCATTTGTCGGAGTTCCAGTCGCCATGCCTTTGATTATCCTATCCCTGGTAGAAAACACAAATGGGATTAGAGAATCGTCCCCACGGACGGCGCCAAACTGTTATGGTCTCATTTTAGGAGGTACCAACAGTCGTCCTGTTCGTTTAGCAAACGAACTCAGTAAACTGTTATGGTCCCTTTTTAGGGGTACCAACAGTCGTCCGGTTCGTTTAGCAAACGAACTCGGTTCTGATTTGTTTTTGTTGTGGAAGACGATTAAAAACTGGAAATATACGGTGGCACGGCGATGTATAGTGGAAACCCCAGGAATTGGGGTGAAAACCACTTGACTAAGAGTAGATTAAACTCTTAGCCTATTCACTAATCAAATAATTCGTAACGAATACAACAGAGGCTTAATGAAAATGACAAGGAAAAGAAAGCAGTAAGAACTCCGGCAGGGTAACGGAATGTTCTTACGCATCCAATTGGTCCTGCTATTTCCATCGTCCCGCCCTGTATTTATAGAGTTAACGGCGCGTGTAAATCACGCTATGTAACCGCCTCTGACAGGTTTGTTAGAGGTTGTTATCGCGGGATTTAAAACGAGGTTGGGACCGAGGCGTGGTCTACGTGATCGGGCCTGAAGCGTGGTAAACGTGTGGAGGCCCGAAGTGTGTAAAACGTGAGCCTGTAATCGTTCGGACCGAACCAAGGAGCGAGTTACCAGAAAACGCTTTATTTCGCCTAAGGGTATCTTCGGTCCACTCGTTAAACATCGGGCCGCTTTTCCTTAAGTGTGCAAATGGACTGCAAGAATTCGTTTCCACCATTTGAATTAGCCCAATAATTAATGGGTCTTGCCCATCACAAGTTACCCCGGTCCTAAAGTTCACATAACCAATATTTATATGATTAAACTATAGTTAAATGCTATAACATGAACTCATGTTGTTTTCGACATGCACGATCATTTTTTTTTTGAAATCACATTTTTTGTATATAGAACAAGTATTCGTGATGTTAGACTTTATTTAGTTCGAATACACTTGGTTTTAAAATATTTACAATGTGATTTGTATGAATATCATTTGGCTCACTTTTCACATAGTTCCACATGCTCTAGGTGTGATGATTTTGATTTCAATTTATCTTGAATTGATGTTATTAAAACATGAATACATTTTGTTAGAACCAAGAATAACTAGGTTATACCCTTATTTATGTGATTAAACTATAGTTTAAATGCAATGACATGAAGTCGTGTTGTTATGACTTGCACTATCATTCCGTTTTCGAACTTACGTTTTTTGTATATACAACAAGTATTCGTGATATTAGGCTTTAACTAGTTTGAATACACTTGGTTTTACCAAATTCACAATGTGAGTTTGTAAGAATATCATTCGGCTCATTTTTCACATAGTTCCACATGCTCAAGGTGTGATGATTTTGATTTCAATTAAACTTGAATTGATGTTGTTAAAACATGAATACATGTTGTTAGAACCTAGAAAAACTTGGTTATACATTTATTTATGTTATTAAACTATAGTTTAAATGCTATAACATGAACTCGTGTTGTTTATGACTTGCACGATCATTACTTTTTCGAACTTACTTTTTTTGTATATACAACAAGTATTCGTGATGTTAGACTTTATTTAGTTTGAATACACTTGGTTTTAAAATATTTACAATGTGTTTTGTATGATTATTATTTGGCTCATTTTTCACATAGTTCCACATGCGCTAGGTGTGATGATTTTGATTTCAATTAAACTTGAATTTATGTTGTTAAAACATGAATACATGTTGTTAGAACCAAGAATAACTTGGTTATACCATTCTTTATGTGATTAAATTATAGTTTAAATGCTTTTGGCACGAAGTCACAATGTTATGACTTGCACGATCATTACTTTTTCGAACTTACTTTTTTTGTATATACAACAAGTATTCGTGATGTTAGACTTTATTTAGTTTGAATACACTTGGTTTTAAAATATTTACAATGTGTTTTGTATGATTATTATTTGGCTCATTTTTCACATAGTTCCACATGCGCTAGGTGTGATGATTTTGATTTCAATTAAACTTGAATTTATGTTGTTAAAACATGAATACATGTTGTTAGAACCAAGAATAACTTGGTTATACCATTATTTATGTGATTAAACAGTAGTTTAAATTTTATGACATGAAGTCGTGTTGTTATGACTTGCACGATCATTCTGATTTCGAACTTACTTTTTTCGTACATACAAAAAGTATTCATGATGTTAGGCTTTTTTTAGTTTGAATACACTTGGTTTTACCAGATTTACAATGTGTAATGTATGAATATCATTTGGCTCATTTTTCTCATAGTTCCACATGCTCTAAGTGTGATGATTTTGATTTCAAATAAACTTGAATTCATGTTGTTAAAACCAAGAATAACTTGGTTATACAATTATTTATGTGATTAAACTATAGTTTAAATGCTATGACATGAAGCGTGTTGTTATGACTTGCACGATCAATCTGTTTTCGAACTTACTTTTTTCGTATATACAACATGTATTCGTGATATTACACTTTATTTATTGTGAATACACTTGGTTTTAACAAATTTACAATGTGATTTGCATGAATATCATTTGGCTCATCTTTCACATAGTTCCACATGCTCCAGGTGTGATGATTTTGATTTGAATTAAACTTGAATTGATGTTGTTAAAACATGAATACATCTTGTTAGAACCAAGAATAACTTGGTTATACCATTATTTATGATATTAAACTATTGTTTAAATGCTATAACATAAACTCGTGCTATTTATGACTTGTACGATCATTCCGTTTTCGAACTTACTTTTTTTGTATATAAAACAAGTATTCGTGATTTTGACTTTATTTAGTTTGAATACACTTAGTTATAAAATATTTACAATGTGATTTGTTTGAATATTATTTGTCTCATTTTCACATAGTTCAACATGCGTTAGGTGTGATGATTTTGATTTCAATTAAACTTGAATTTATGTTGTTATAACATGAATACATGTTGTTAGAACCAAGAATAACTTGGTTATACCATTATTTATGTGATTAAACTGTAGTTTAAATGTAATGACACGAAGTCGTGTTGTTATGACTTGCACGATCATTCCGATTTCGAACTTACGTTTTTCGAATATACAACAAACATTCGTGATGTTAGGCTTTTTTTAGTTTGAATACACTTGGTTTTACCAAATTTACAATGTGTTTTGTATGAATATCATTCGGCTCATTTTTCACATAGTTCCACATGCTCTAGGTGTGATGATTTTGATTTCAATTAAACTTGAATTCATGTTGTTAAAACATGAATACATGTTGTTAGAACCAAGAATAAGTTGGTTATACCATGATTTATGTGATTAAAATGTAGTTTAAATGCTATAACATGAACTCGTGTTGTTTATGACTTGCACGAACATTCCGCTTTCGAACGTACCTTTTTCGTATATACATCAAGTATTCGTGATGTTACGCTTTATTTAGTTTGAATACACTTGGTTTTAAAATATTTACAATGTGATTTGTATAAATATCATTTGGCTCATATTTCACATAGTTCCACATGCTCTAGGTGCGATGATTTTCATTTCAATTAAACTTGAATTGATGTTGATAAAACATGAATACATGTTGGTAGAACCAAGAATTATTGTGTAATACCATTATTTATGTGATTAAACTATAGTTAAATGCTATAACATGAACTCGTGTTGTTTATGACTTGCACGATCATTCCGTTTTCGAAATTACTTTTTTTGTATATACNAGGAACATATCTTGCCGACACATGATTTCCCTTTTACTCCGGAACATAATAATAGAGCTATCAAAGAGGAGTAGGGATATGGTAGCTCCGATAAGATTTAAAGCACTTCTTCTAAGGGCAAAATTGTAAAAGAGGATAGGAAGATCCACCACTACGAATTCTGTTAATAAAGACTTTGATATTTCCTGATATCTCAATGTGACTGGAAGAATAACAAATCGTTCAAAAGCAACAAAAATGTTGTTAAACTAGACTAACTCAATACGTTGCTTATTAAGTAATGCCTAGACATTTGCTAGGATGCACATATGGTCAAGATACTTGCCGGCTTGATAATGTCACAGGTTAATTATCAAAGAATGCTCAATAATCATATATTTCCGGACGAATACAATTCTGGGTGATCAATAAAATACCACAAGTTTGATATCTCTTTCGTGAACTCCAATAGGCATAGTTGTATAACGGTTGATGCTTCTGAAAATCCAATGACCATAATTCTCGGGATCTCATTAAATCACACAAAAAGGTAATGCTGATAGATGCATATAGATATTTGGAAAGATCAATTAATCGCTAATGGCAGATACGGTGATGCTACGACTAATAACCAATTTCTGGGAGTCTTCATGAATAATGTTCCGGGCGAAAAGCATTCTGGATATCGAAGTAAATCGAACAGACGATACTTTCAAGATAGATTAAGAATAATCCGAACGAATACCATTTAGGATGATTAAGAAATATAATTAGATGCTTGCCCCCTTCGTGTTTTGCTCATTTCTATCAATAATTTGATCATCGGGTTGAGATTTAATGTCATCCATTCAAGCTTAGCAATGTTCTTGAATTCCAAATCCTGAAGCATAATTCCAAGAGTTGCGAGACTCTTCAAGGGTTTCATTAATGCAGATTCAAATAGAGAACACCGGCGGTAAAAACATGACCCATTTTTTCGAACAACAATTAATCACCAATGAAAACCAGGGCGATTTGACTACTCCACACACATGCTCGAATCCACTGAATGACTAGTAAGAGACTTGATAGTCCATATAACCATTAGGGGGGTGTTGGTTACTAAGTGGAAATGTCAAGACATAAATATACGGTTCATATAATGAGAAGACGAGATCGCCCTTTAATAACACACCTCCACTCGGGAGTTTCATTTTAGGATTCTATCGTAACCTCACACATTTCATGGTTATTCGTTGATTAATAACTTGGCATTTTAAGAACATCTTCACTATCCATACTTGAAGCTTCTCCTTCTATCACGATAAATATTTGTTCATTCACCAATGCTTTGTCGTGCATACTAACTTCTTGCTTTGCAATAATAATTTCTCGACATGCTCTTCAACTCCTCAATTTGAATATTAAGATATTAAATTCCATATTCTTGTATATGTACAATCTCTTGAACGCCAAACAACTCACCATGTTGCCATAAACTTCGTTGGCCTCTTAACCCTGAACCTTAAACCACCAAAGTAACCGATATAACATATGGAACATGGACGATAGTTGTATAGATTCTTCATGATTGGATAACCAAAAAACCCCGTTGATAACTCAAAACTAGAAAAAACCCACATCATTAATTTATCTCTTTGACACTGATCTAGAATCCCGAACAAACTGAGTACATATTTAGTAAGCTCCTCCATACTCATGGCGTCTTTCTTCAGGTCATGTTAAATAGTCATTAGGGAGAGTGGATGTGTGTTCTCGGGTTGAATATTCAAGTCAACTCCCTTGACCTCGGTCTCTGGCATTCCTTCCACCATACTACCAAGCTCATCAAACTAATCGTGCTTCAAAATCAATTAACATCAGACACCGATATTCGACACCCACATTAGCATGTCCGAAACTGTGATGAAAAAAAGACAAAATACTTTGAACTTATGAGTCCCCGGTGTCGGTTCTTATAATAAGGGATCCTTCTCTCTTGTGTTAAACCATGGCGAGAAATATACTAGAACTGAATAAATACACTTGCAATTCATATACCAACAAGAGTTGCGTGTTGAACTTCGGAAGCGATACATTCGATCGATCACACGAATTGCAACAATGTCAAGTGACTCATAAGTAGATGTTCTTTCATTTACTGAATATACGGTGTACTCGTTAGGCCAAGCTCTTCCATATTCTACGGTGGATCCTCCAGATATTGCATCAATCAATACTTCTCGTGTCCTCCATAACCTCTTATTTTACTACGAACCTTGCTTCTTACATTATCGCTGTCGAAACGTAGTATAAAACTTGTCATAATCCTTAAAAATTCACAATTCGGATCCAATGGATGAACTTGGATCGGACGTAAGGTCATAGTATCACTATTGATCGGTGAGACAATGATGATGTAATGAGATGACACAATCACATATTCAACTTATCATTCCTTTGGAAACCATAAATGCCCTCGCATTGCATTGAACACTTCCACACGACGATGCACTTGTGCACATGTGATTTCTTATCTTTTCTTGTAATGAGTAACTCGCGTTGACCTGGAACCTCCAACTTTTAACGGCTATCATTCTTACCTACCATTCTGTGCACACATATACAATTAAACAACGCGTAGACAAATTCCCCAAATGCAACTATGCATCAACTCACATTTCCCGCGAGGGCCAATCAACGCCACTCATGCAATACTCACAATCGCCACAAAACTGGTTAGAAAAACATACGACCTCTCCTAAGGGTCGTTATGGCATGCCGAATATAACTCATAGTTGAATCCCGATATGAAATGGTAGAAAAGGTCGGAAACAAATCGAATTATCGGAGAATAGAGTCTTCCAAAGAACCGGCAAAAGTACATGGTCATGTCATTGAATAGTGACATGGATATGCAAATTCGATACCGTGAACATAAAATAGCTCGGGTATGTTCGCCATATACCCATCTTTTTTGCAACCGAGGTCCATATTGACCTCTCACATATCCCTGCTACAGAATATGATCCTTTCGATCATTCGAAATATGGATCATTTTCGATTAATAGATCGAAATGAAATAGTGAATGCCAACGAAATCCGACCAGGAAAATAACACACTATCATATCAACGTGTAATTGTATACATTAAATGGAGCCTCTCGTCAAATTTTAGTAGTGCCAAAAAACCGGATTTTGTGGACTTGGTATTATTTAGTTTGAATAAACTTGGTTTTACTAAATTTACAATGTGTTTTGTATGAATATCATTTGGCTCATTTTTCACATAGTTCAAGATGTTCTAGGTGTGATGATTTTGATTTCAATTAAACTTGAATTGATGTTGTTAAAACCTGAATACATGTTGTTAGAACCAAGAATAATTTGGTTATACCATGATGTATGTGACTAAACTATTGGTTAAATGTTATGACATGAAGTCGTGTTGTTTATGACATGCACGATCATTCCGTTTTCGAACTTACTTTCTTCGTATATACAACAAGTATTCGTGATGTTAGGCTTTATTATGTTTGAATACATTTGGTATTACCAAAATTATAATGCGATTTGTATGAATATCATTTGGCTCATTCTTCACATAGTTCCACATGTTGTAGGTGTGACAATTTTGATTTCAATTAAACAAGAATTGATATTGTTAAAAAATGAATACCTGTTGTTAGAACCTAGAATAGCTTGGTTATACCATGATGTTTGTGATTAAACTATTGTCTAAATTCTATGACATGAACTCGTGTTGTTTATGACTTGCACGATCATACGGTTTTCGAACTTACTTTTTTCGTATATACAACAAATATTCATGATGTTATGCTTTGTTGAGTTTGAATAAACTGGGTTTTACCAAATTTACATTGTGATTTGTTTGAATATCATTTGGCTCATTTTTCACAGAGTTCCACATGCTCTAGGTGTGATGATTTTGATTTCAATTATACTTGAATGGATGATTTTAAAACATGAATACATGTTGTTCCACGATGGAACTCTGAGTGAAAACTGTACGAAAAGTGATCAAATATGCTCCGCCACGATGGAACTCCCGAAAACCCGCGAATGAGGGGGTTTTCTGGAGTTCAAATGATATTCAAACAAATCCGCGAGTTCAAAAGTGATCAAATATGCCCCTAAACTCGAACGAAAACCCACGAGTTTTCGAACAGTTTTACTATAGCAAGAAATCGCGAAAAGTGTTACTCCAACAAGATCTCGCGAACAGTATTATTATAGCAAGAAGTCGTGAACAGTGTTACTCCAACAAGAAGTCGCGAATAGTGTTATTCAAACAAGATGTCGCGAACAATGTTACTCCAACAAGAGCTCGCGAATAGTGATACGCCGAGCCAAAACTCGCGGATGTGGTGCTGCTCGCGAGATATCGGACGAAATCTCGTGCGTCCCCTCGCCAAGCAATGAGTCGCGAGTTTTGGAACAGAAACTCGCGACTCGCGACTTTTCGAACGAAATGTCGCGGGTATGAGGATGGACAACGAAATCTTGCAACTACGGGTACGGATGCATGCTCCAGCGACTTTTTTGAGCGAAAAGTGGCGAGTCACAGGAATCAATGGGGTCTCGCGAAATTTTTTACGAAAAGTCGCGACTAGGTCAAAAACTGGCGAAACCGGGAGCTTTGGGAGGCGTGCCAAGAGTATGAACCCTTTTCTGGGGCCTAGGGTCTTGTATTTATAGAAAAACTCGGCTCAATAAGTGAACTTAACTTCCAAAAGCCCAATCTTAGTCAAATTAACCCAACTTACTTAGAAAATATCCAATTAATCCGGAATAAGTGTCACAGCGCCACGGAACTTCGGGACTACATCTCGGTCGAGAGTTTAGTCGGAAATGCGATGAGAAAATACCGGAAAACCTCGTATATCAGTTCTTTGCCTCCAAACAGTGAATACGCCGCCACATAACATCATTGCTCCCGGCCGATGTGCTCCTGGGTGGCAAATTACGAAAATGCCCCTCGCCCCGTCCGGGGCCGAAATAACCCAAAACATCTCAAAACACTTACTGAAGCCTTATATGGGGTCCATCATGCTGAATTACGAGAATACCCTCGAGAACGCCTCGCGATAGACATATAAATATACTGAAAATACCACATAGCCACGTCGGACGAGCCCCGAGGTTAACATAATTACATAAATAACCTCGGGCAATATCATTTATCATCAGTCAATTTTTAGTTATTCAAAAATTAAATGTTGTGAGGACACGAGCGATATACGAGGTTGGGCCCACAATGTGTGAGCTTACGTCCTCGGGAGAGCGAAGCTCTACTTTGGTTTCCACTTTAATAATCGTAGTATACAAGTACAATGAGGTTATAACAATAATCCAGATGAAAACGGCTTGAAAAACGATCGAAAACACTCCGTCGAGCCCGAAAGGTACGCAGTCGCGAGTTGTGGTCAACAACTCCCGAATGGACAAAGCAATAGCTCGCGAACAGGTATCAGGGCAACATCTTGTGAGACCAGCTGGGGTAACAACAAGTCGCGAGTGCGTGCAACAGAGCGATAACTCGCGACTACGAGCAATAAGTCGCGAGTGTGGGATGAAAAACAACAAGTCGCGGCTCAGGCAGAAACAAGTCGCGATTGGCTACGATCAGGCGATATGTCGCGACTCTACAGTGTGCAGAAAAGCAATACTTTGCCTTGGGAAGCACGATAACAGTCTGAACCCCTCTAAATGCACTGGGGCTTGTATTTATAGAGAAATCAAGCCCAACTTCACTTACTTGAGCCCATGAGCCCAGTTTACTTCACTTAGCCCAAAACACTTAAATAACCTCTAATTTTATTGTAATAAATGCCACGCCGTCCTGAAGTTTCGGGAACCCATCCCGGTCGAGATTTTAGTCGGAAATATGATGAGAAAATACCGGAAAACCTCGTATATTAATTCTTTGCCTCCAAGCAGTGAATACGCAGCCATATATCATCATTGCTCCCGACCGATATGCTCCCGAGTGGCAAATTAAGAAAATACCCCTTGCCCCGTCTTTGGCCGAGATAACCCAAAACACTTACAGAAGCTTTATGCGGGGCCCGGCGAGCCTGAATTACGAGAACACCCCCTGAGACGCCTCGCGATTGACATATGAAAATACCGAAAATATTACATTGCCACGTCGGACGATCCCCCGGGTAAGGATAAATTCAAGAGAATATACCCGAGTAATATCACCCTGGTTTGCAGATTCAGATTCTGAGTCGTAAACCACATTATATCAGCTCGTCGGGAAATCCAAAACCCGTTCATACACTTTTTGAGAACACCATGAATACGGTCGAAATCATCCCGTTGTCACTAATGTTATCAGATTTTTCAAGTCGGGGGGTGTGCTCTTAGACATATCTCTCTTTTCTTTGCGTATTGACGCGTTTCATTATACACTCGAATTCTGATGCACTGCTTTGATTCGTAAATATTACGCAATCGAACCTAGAAAATATTTTTTTATATTCTATCAAGAGCCTTCAATCTCAGCGTGGATCTCTCACTTTATGGTTTATCAAAATCTAGCTCTTCACAGTTTGGGGGGTTCGTGACTCCTCAACTTCGCAATTCATTCTTGTTCCCATCATGATTATCACTCTACGACCTCGAACTCATATGTATTTTTCCTACATAAGATATCCCTATGTTCGATCAAGAACATCACTTTGTCACCTCCACCAAGATGTCGGACTTACTCCTTTGCCATTCTCATTATTCTGGGGCAATTATTTTATGCTTGTGGTCGATCGGGTGCATCTCTTATATGTAGCTAAATTACTGGCTACCTGTAAAAGCTATCGTCTATATAGCATGCTTGCTTTCTTTGTAAGGGGCCGTTGAAATAAACGAGGCCATGTGTTTAAACATGAAGGGTAACATTTGAATTTGAGGTCGAGTTCCCAACTTTGAGGCAAAATGATGACATATTGTCTCTTTTAGATACGATCCCATAAAAAACAAAGTGTTTCTAGCCGTCATCTAAGTATAGAAGGTAGGGCTCAACTAAATCATAGCTTTGACGGTCATCGAATATTATGTAGGGGGTCATACCGATCGAGGTAGGGTGGTTACATTCCCTCTATTCCTACTTCACATATAAATATTATCTATCATTTAAAATTCTTTCTGAAGTAAGTATTTAACGCTAGGAAATCTTCGCCTAGGAAGATATTAGCCGAATTCTATGGGATATAAGAAAAGAAAACCGAGGGCTCCGACTGAGAATCATATAGGAAAACCACATAAAGTTATGGCAATAACGTAAATTTTCTCATAAGAAAACCAATGATTGTTATATTTCTATTCACCAATTTCGATCTCCCATATGTTTCCTTTGATAAAATAAATCCCAGTTCCCTTTGAAATTGATTCTCTTTATTTGCGAATTTAAGATTTGCCTTTACTTTGTTCCGTCTCTAATAAAATCTCACAACTTGACCAAGGCTTATAGTTGTTGCTATATTCGTATTATCTCGGGTAAGAAAATCCATGTCATCCATAAAACGGTTTTATGACATCTTCGACAATAAATAATCATATGTGTCATGCACGAAATAATTCTTTGGACCGAATGGCCATAGATGAAGACGTACGCGCTATGCACCAACATGCTAATCCTTTCCACTCATAAGAAATGATCCCGAGGCATCCATAAAATACTTAAGAGTAATTCGCCATATGTCAAAAGAGTATAGACCTTTTGACGATATTTAATTGATCGCTTCCATACGGATCTCGGTTAGGCATCTCTTATCGTAGGAGATCGTAACATAAGTTTCCTTGCTATACATAAGGGAATGACCCTTGAATTTTGCAACTGCATTTAAGGGAGCGATCTTAATACATCCAGGCCAGCTTCTTGGTTCTTTCAACCATAACAAAAAATACGAGACAGTCATAACACAATTACTGGATACACCATTTATAAGAAATAAAAATACAGGCTCATCTACTTAACATAGATTCATAATGTTCATCGCTGACATAACCAAGCGCCCAACAATAACTTGATTCTATCTCTTTTACTTATCTACTTGACATCCGGAGAACGGGCGAAGGAAACAACGTTGTTCGAGACAAAGATACCTCTTCATGTGAGGCTGTTTTCACAACTTATCAAATGACTATTTTGTGCTATGGACGAGACAAACGTCTTTCTCTACATCTGTTCGAAACAAATACACTTCGTATGCCGCTTTACATTCTTTCTCGAGAATTTTTCTGTATAGATATGCTCATTCACCACTAAACAATTGTCATGTCGTAAGCTATAAAAGCTACCAAAAATGAAACCTCTTAATCATCAAATGGGCAAATATCGGTGTCATTAAATGTCCTTATACGACAAACATTTTATCCAGAATATTCTTTGTTGTGGGATACTTCTTCGATCACTTTGATCATAACTGTGAGTCCCCAGTCGTAGAAGAATTAAGTTGAATTCATACCATAGGGTGAATATTTGGCTACTCTAATCATTTCTTTGAATGAAATCCATGAACACGATCCATCGGCAAGTAAATCTATGTGCAGATGATTAATTCTAAATGATGGATTTTCGAGCCAATAGTCCCTTTTGTAGGGGTATCACTTTACAATTTCTATAATATCTGAGAGTGCCGATCATAACGAACGAGAATTGATACGATAAGACAAAAACTTGGTCAATTTGACGCTCAATGAAAATACGCCTTCACAAATAATGAAGTCCGTACTAGGTTGGTTTAGCGAATGAAGCCATGTCGTAACGTGGCTTCATAACTTCTCCGATAATGCACTCTTCTCTTGATAGTAAATAACTTATGAATCGATTAGTCATGTATCAAGAATCGATAATATGTATCAAGAATTCGAACAATAATGGGTTTCACTCCCGTCAACAAACTCTCATTCTTCCGAGTGAAATAAACTTTAGGTTTTTTGTACTCGCCCTCTCTTGGTTGCTGGTTCAAAGATCACGATTATATCATCTCAATATTAATTCAAAACTATTATAATGTCCACATATTATTCCATATTGACCAAAAGTTTTTATTCGCAAGTCCCTAGTGTTGAATAAATTTGATTTCTGAAAATCGCAATTGTGCGCAATCTCTAATTTGAGAATAAGAAATTCCGCTCATAACAACGTACTAAGCATACTTGTTTTATTACGTGGATACTTTTGGTGTATATCCCATTATTAGGTCAAATAGCATGGATCCTTACTTCACCGGCCATCAAAACATGTCTAGTACCAGGAGTGGATACTGCATATGTGACAATGTCACGTACTATTCATTTCAACGTTTCATTGGAATGAAATAATTGCTCCGCATATATGATCACTTTAATGAGACTTACTTTCATAAGATCTTAAATCCTCTCTCTTAACCAGTCTAAGGTCGGTTCATCGAAATTCAACCTTTTGTAGTCTCCTACTAACATCATTATGACCCTTCTTTCTCATCATCAAACCCAACTAAAGCAGCACTTACAACTTATTTGGATGNCCTCTAAATGCACTGGGGCTTGTATTTATAGAGAAATCAAGCCCAACTTCACTTACTTGAGCCCATGAGCCCAGTTTACTTCACTTAGCCCAAAACACTTAAATAACCTCTAATTTTATTGTAATAAATGCCACGCCGTCCTGAAGTTTCGGGAACCCATCCCGGTCGAGATTTTAGTCGGAAATATGATGAGAAAATACCGGAAAACCTCGTATATTAATTCTTTGCCTCCAAGCATTGAATACACAACCACATAACATCGTTGCACCCAACCGACATGTTCTCGGGTGGAAAATTACGAAAATACCCCTAGCCCCATCCGGGGCCGAGATAACCCAAAACACTTACAGATGCTTTATGCGGGGCCCGGCGAGCCTGAATTACGAGAATACCCATGAGAACGCCTTGCGATAGACATATGAAAATACCAAAAATATTACTTAGCCACGTCGGACGAGCCCCCGGGTAAGGATAAATACAAGAGAATATACCCGGGTAATATCAATAGTCCCCCGGTTTTCAGATTCTGAGTCGTAAACCATTTATCATCAACTCGTCCCGGAAGCCGGTTATCGTTTGGGGGCCCCCTGGAGAAACGCTTAGTATGGTTGAAATCCTCTTGCCAAGATGATCGTTTTGACATTAAGAACGCCAGATTCTGAGATCGGGTGAAAATATCGGAATTTTTCGACTCGGGATATCACCCCTATAAATACCCTATACGCCTCTCATAACTCATCCTCTCTCGTGGAATCCTGAACACTCGCGACTTATCGTACCGCAACTCGCGAACACTGTGCAATCCGCCAGTATTTGAACAATCCTTACAACAACTCGCGAACATTGTGCTTATCGCGACTTTTCGTCAATAACTCGAGACTACGTACATAGACACTTCGAAAAACAGTTTGCTTGCAACAACTCGCGACTGCCTTCTCAGAACAGTAATTCTTGTGACTTTTTGCCAACAACTCACGAGACACTTAATAAAATTTGTAAAAATAATTTCAAAATGTTATTTTGAACTAAATTTACCAATGACTTCCGATCGCACCGAATCCTCGAGCTCCGCCACTACTTCATCCTCAGATCATTCGGACTACTCATCCGGTTCGGGGAGTTTCGATTCGATCACGGCCCCTTTTCCTTCCTGCCTTTCCACATTAATTCTCATTTTTTCAAGAAGATCGCTCATCTCAAAAGCACCTTCGGAACTCAAAGTTCCGCGGTTATTGCCCTCAAATCCTTTAACCAACCTTATAGCATGCATGCTCGGAAGTGGGTATTGGTTCTTGAACAGTATTGTCTCCCTTCCGACTGCGTCTTAAACCAACATGAGTCCACCGACCGCCTTTTGACACCTCCGATCACCACCCACACTATTTCTGTTGAATACTTAGAGTGTGGCCTTCGTTTTCCTCTTCATCCTTTCATCGTAGAGTTGCTCACGCATCTACAAATTCACCTTTTCGAACTAAACCCTAATTCAATCTCTTTTGTCGTCGCCTTCATAATATACATGGAGGTGAATTGCATTCCTTTGACCATATACCTTTTTTTCCAAATTTTCCACATTAGTACTGCTGTCAATATTGGTGCCCAAGGTTGTATATTTTTCCGCCCGAGGCACAAGACAAACCCATTCCATTTTTCTACTCCCCACTCCAATCATGACTAGAAGAAACACTTCTTTTTTGTTTGTGGTGTGGGGGATTCGAGGCTGTCTCCTCTGAGTCTTCCTGGGCGATTCCTTGTTGAAGGGGAACCATTTTTTACTGAAGCCTACGGCCCCATTCCTTGGACGACCCTTCCGAGACCCTTGAGGAAGGCACTCCTCGATTGCTCTAGGTCGGACGGCGCTGACTAGACCGTGAAGACCTTATTCTACGCCCCGATCCTGGATGCTTTCAACCTCCTTCCGGTCCCTCCCCATTTTAGTAGAGAACTACTAGGTATCTGAACCGCATATTCGTTTCGGGGATAACTTCATAACTCTTCTTTGATAGGAAGGAACCTTAGGAACTTGATTTATATATGCTTGTAATTTCCGCTTCGCGTTTCTCACCTAACTTACTTATCTTGCAGATAAAATAATGGCTCCATCTAAGGACCAAAAAAAAAGGGGCGACCGGCTGAATTTCCTCCGTGATATACTTGTGGAGGACGATGAGCTTATCTTTGAGGCGCCACTGGGGGCTCGGAACCGAACTGCCGCTGCCGAGCTGGCATCGAGTTTACAATAAGTGACGTCCCCGACTGCGGAAATAAGACACGCCACTCCTCCACCATCACAATCTGCTGCAACAGTGGCCAATCCCGAGCCGGTAAATGAGGAGCCGGCTGCAGAAGCTACTGAGAGTCCCGAGCACCTAATCCCCCTGTCTCGGCGATTACAATTCGCTGTTGAGGAGCCCACCCCTGATGAAGGCATGTACGATTTTGCCAAAACGTTAGTGGATATCATCGGGGACGACGAGGAGGGCGAGATTAGTGAGGATCAGCCGATGGACCCGGTGGTGGAGGAAGTATGCCAAGAAACCCATCCGGAGGGAGAAACCAGCCAAGACACCAGTCCGGACACGGGGAAATGACCGGTGGAAGATCCCACCGTCTTGGAGGTCGCAGAGCCCACCAGAAAGAGTTGGTTAACCGCCAAATTCATCGACGCCTTCCGTATACACGACATCCCTAGATTAACAGTTAAGGAATGGCTCGATATGGGAGACCGGGCCGGCTTTGTGTTGATAAAAGACGGACTCACCTTTCGAATTCCTAGAGGTGACAACGTATCGAATCGGCCGGCCCTGGCATATTTGGAGCGGAACCCAGAGTTGCCGCCTCGTGGTCGGGATGACCACATGGTGTTTACCTACATCGGTCGGTTAATGAGTCAGACCGCGACGATGCGTCTCGCCATTGGGGAGATTCGTTGCGATACTAGCACTTGCTTCCCTAGAAATTTATCATTCACGTCATATATACTAACCATTCTTGTTTTCAATTCAAATGGAGCGGAAAATAATCGAGTTAGGCACCGCAGCTGCAGTAGGGGAATACTGTACACTTAGGCATTCGGAGCTCGACTCGCCGTACATTATTGGGGAGCAGACGAAGAGAGCAGCGGAGAAGCTGATGCAAAATCAATGAGATAAGCATGCCCAATAGATGGTAGCACTACGAGAAGAGCATAATAAGGCGATCGAGTCTTTGCTTCGAGCTCATCCCCGCGAGCTGACGGAGAATTCCGCTTTCCATATCGGGCAAAGGCATGGCCTTGAACAATCCATAGAGACCCTCAAGGTGAATGAGAAGTACGCGCAGGACAAGTTGAAGGAGATCCGAGAGCAAACTGAGGAGAAACTGAGGAAGGCCAAAGTGGACAATGGGGCCGATAAGAAAGCTCTCGGGAAAGCCACGAAGGAGGTTAAAGAGCTAGAAACAAGGAATGAAGGCCTCCAATCTATCACCGATCGACTCCGAGCACGAATCACCAAGTTGACGTCCCAGATTAACGATTGCTTCTGAAAGCTTGTATGGGAGTACACAGTACACTACCCTACTCTCCGGAATCTAGGGGCGTTAGCTAATGCCTAGTCCAATGTCCTGTACTTCTTACGAGGGAGTGTCCAGACACAGAGAATCCTGGGCGTATCCCTGACAGTTGAGGAGAAAAAGAAACTCGACCCCAAACTCACCAGGAAGTTCGAGCCTGTACCCGGTGAGGACATTTTGGATTGTTCACAGGATCCGTTCGGGGCGCTACATTTTAACTTGGATGAAGATCTTCACCAGCAACTCTATTCGGAGGATGTCGAAACAGAGGAGGGCCCATCTCCGGATGCATTTAGGAGGTTGGCTACCTTATTTCCAGAGGCAGTGGGCCCCCTCATGGCGGAGCATATGAAAGATGATGATGTGATGGCGGCGTATGATCCTCAAATATATACCCCCGCTAGTGTGACTGGAGCTCGGGAGCGCCACAAAGATGAAATGGCGAGGATCGCCTCCAAGAAGTTGACCACTACGAGGCCTCAAGAAAAGGCGTCAATCCTCCATCATCCCAAAAGATAAAGCTGGTGAAAAAGCGCCCCAGCGGACCTGGTGAAGGCTCAGGCTCTCAGAAGATGAAGAAATAAACTTCCATATATAGCTTCTTCACTTTTGTAATCTCTCCCCATTTTGCATTCCCCATGTATATATATAAAATTCGATTTTGTTTTCCTTTCAATTTCTCACAGCAATTTAATAATGATACTGTTATAGTCCCTTTTTAGGGGGTACCAACATTCGTCCGGTTCGTTTAGCAAACGAACTCGGTTCTGATTTGTTTCAGATGTGGAAGACGATTAAAAGCTGGAAATAAGTAAATGCACAACCATGTATAGTGGAAACCCCAGGAATTGGGGTGAAAACCACTTGACTAAGAGCAGATTATACTCTTAGTCTGTTCACTAATCGAATAATTCATAATCAATGCAGCAGAGGCTAAACGAAAATGACAAGGAAAAGAAAGCAGTAAGAACTCCGCAGGGTAACGGCCAATTCTTACGCGCCCAAAGGGTCATGCTATTTCCGTCGTCTTGCCCTTTATTTATAGAGTGTGTAAATCACGCTCTGTAACCGCCTCTGACAGGTTTGTTAGAGGTTGTTTTCGCGGGATGTAAAACGAGGCTGGGACCAAGGTGTGGTCTGCGTGATCGGGGCCGAAGCGTGGTAAACGTGGGAAGGCCCGAAGCGTGGAAAACGTGTGTTGGTGACCGTTCTGTAACCGTTCGGACCGAACCCAGGAGCCAGTTGGCAGAAAACGCTTTATTTCGTTAAGGTTATCTTCGGTCCTCTCATTGAACATCGGGCCGCTCTTCCTTAAGTGTATAAATGGGCTGTAGGAATTCCTTTTCACTATTTGAATCGGCCCAACGGTTGCTGGGCCTTACCCATCACAAGGTACCCAATCCTAAAGTTCTCATCACTAGCCCCTCGGGCTTGATTGCCAATCGCAGAGGTGATACAAGGCCGATCAGATGATGTTTGCACATTCATGAGAACAAGGGACCGTACATGTTGACAGTGAGAGTCCAGGGGACCGATCTTTCCCTTAGTGTATGAGCCAATTACATTTGAAACTTAATAACGTATATTTAAGTTATATTTTTATCTTTGTTATTCTTTAAATATTAATATCTCAACCCGCGCCTCTTCACATTCGATTGTTCAAGAGGCGTGATGAGTGCGCTCCGTACTGTCGCTGTCTTGGGCAGTATTATGTGGCGGCACACCATTGGCTGGGAGATTAATATTTAAATCGGGATTCTGGGCACTGTTCCTCCTCACCGTCATTATCGCGAAGGAGAAATTGCAGCAAGCTCTCTGTGCCCTCAATCGATTTTTACGTCCAACCCTCTTTCAATCTGTTATTCCTAAGGTATACACTCATGGCTCCTCACAAAATGCGCTACCCTTCTATGTCTGAGTTGGACATTGAGGAGATTAGGTCTAGGTTTTCAATTCCAGCACATTACTCTATCTGGAAGCGACGGGAAGATATTCCCTGTTTCCTTCCGGCGGAGATGAATGTGCCGGCATCGGCCATTCCGGTCAGTTACTCCTCTCTAAAGTGCGGGCTTCGTTTTCCGCTACATCACTTTGTAGCTGTCGTGCTTAAGGAGATTCACTGCCCCACTTTTGCGTTGTTCCCGGGCAGTTATGTGTATATAGTAGCGTTTATTTTTTATTGTTATCAACAGAATCGGGCCCCGCCCCTAGAACACTTCTTTAATCTGTTCTTGGGAGTATCCCGAAAAGGGGAGGGTCTGTTGGGTTGCCGCAAGTTATACTATATAGCGGTGCACACCTAAGAGTGCGCAATTGTAGATAAAGAGGAATCTCTCCATGCGTGTGGGAGGCCTGCTATGTGTGGATAACAGTCCCCCAAGAGGGTCTGTTGAAAGTATGGCCGCACTTAACCCACCCATGCATAGGTCAGTTGGACCGAAGTAGGTTCAACCCCTCCCGCACGGACACCGCAAACACGCTTGCGATGTTCCCCCCTCCCGAAGCACGCCTTAGGCGAATAGATCTGCTTCGGGAGAAAAGATTGATTGAAATAGGTGTTGCGGGTAGGACCGGAGCCCCAGCCCCGAAGGGGGTTTTTTCTAGTTCAGATCCATCAGATCCAGCCCCGAAGGGGGTATGATGTAGTGTTTATATTTTAATCTTTCCTGAACCTTATGTATTTGTTTTGCAGATTCAACTGAGACAATGTCGAGCTCGCGCTTTAAACGCATGGCAGCTGCTTCAGTCCGTCCTTCTGAGGGACAAAGGGAAGAATCGGGCAGCGCTGAAGGAAGTGATTCAGCAACGGAGGGCACGCTGACCCTTTGCTGCACAGGGCAGCCTTCATATGGGGACGGGCCTGCGTTTCGGGTATTTGGAGTGGTAGAGGAGGTGATAAAGGCTCGGATTCGTTCTTTGAGCTTATCCAGAATCTATCAGATCGGTAACGCCTCCTTCATTAGTACTAAAACTATTACTTTATTGCTGCAGGGAGACATTTCCGTGGAGAAGGTTCTCCCCGGTCCTCAGCTCAAGGTGAACGTCTCCCTGCCGCCGGTGCCCTTAGGAAATGGGAAAAGGGCGACCGAAGCGGAAGCCTCGAAGGAGATGAAAAGGCTGAAAAAGGGGGACAGCGCTCCGGTCCCCACTAAGGGGATCGTTCTGAAGGAGCTTGGATCGGGTCCGAAGACTAACTCCGACTGGGGAGTTGCTCTGGGCCTGTTGGACAGGTTCAGTAAGGGGAGGAAGCTAACCTCCTTGAGGACTGCTTTCCTAAAGGACTTCCGCCTTTACGGAGAACAGAACCCAGAGAACGTCCAGGCGGACGTGACTGGGGAAGATATCATGGAAGGCTTCCTCGACCTCACCACTAAGGTAATTTTTACTTGACATGAAGGCCCGAACATTTACTTAAGAATATGTTATCTTATGCAGATGTTGAGGAAAGCTTTCACAACTGCTATCACCGTGGAGAAGAACCAGGGTGGTCGCATTGTATCCTAACAAGTCCAAGACCAACTTGACCTTGCAAAAAGGCAAGTTGAGATCAAACATAATGAGTTGGTCACGGTACGGGAGGACCGTGACCGACTTGACAATGAGTTGCTAAGAGCCGGGACGGAGGCCGCACTCTTAGCTGATAAAGTCTCTGAGCTGGAGAAAACGGGACAAACAGCTCAGGGGCGCATCGCCGACCTGGAGGCCAAGCCGCGGGCCAAAGATGAGGAAATCAACGAAGTCCAAGGTCGGGCCCAGGAGAAGAGGAACAAGCTGAACGAGCTTCTCCTTCGGGCCCAAGAAGAGAAGACGGCCTTGGAAGAGGAGTTGACAAGAGCCCGCACGTCGACCGATGGTTCGGTCCGGGAAGCGGTTATGGGGTTCGCTCAGTCCCCTTTGTTATTCGCTTTAGCGGATAACATACACGGGGTTTATACTGCAAAGTATTTGGATAACATGCGAGAGCAAGTTATTCAGCAGTTCGGGCTTTCCCCTTCCGACAAGCGGTGGAAGATGATCGAGCCACTTGAAAGAGATGGCAAGTTTCAGGTTATTCCGACCTTGGAAGAAGACCCTTTCTTCTATCTCTTTGAAGAGATGGAGAGAACGGTCAACCAGAAGGTGGCCGATCAAGAAGAAGAATTGAAGCGGCTCGAGGCCCGGACTCAACCCCAGGAGCCCGAAGTGGAAGATGAAGAGGAAGGGTAGATTAGCTAGATCTAGTCATTACTTTGTATCTGCCTTGCTCTTTATTCAGTATAAAGCTTTTTTCTTCAGCTCTGATTATTTTAATCACCAGAACGAAGTGACATAACTAACTTCTAAATAAACTAATAAGTTTTAGTTTAACGAAGTTGTTTTAATCACTAAGTATAAGATCGGGGACTCTTATAGGGTGTTAACCATCGGTCCGAGACGTTATGTTTGGTTTATTCATATCAATTCTGCTTGGATCAGTTGTTTTACATTGTGTACGGGTCACTCTTATTCCGTCCTTGGAGTCAATTCTTGATTGGATAGGCGTAGTCTGCGTTTAATATGAGTCTTTACGAGCTTCGGCTGAACCTTGGTTCTAATAAAGTCCCTTCGGTTTTGTTGGCCAAGCTTGGCTCATAATACGTCTTATATTAGGACCTATCTTATGTCTCGATATGCTAACAACCATTCCTTTTATCGTAGCAGATGTCATAGGTACAAAGGGCCATTCCTAAAGACTGAATGCCGATGAAGGGAGTGTTTTAGTTCGTAATGAGTTCTGGGAGAATGACAACTCATCCATTGGGCTAGGCAAGTGCAGGAGCATCTGACTCGTCAGAGCGGTCACTACAACTTGGGAGCCTTGCGGACAAGAAGCTTCGGTCACCAGTCCAGATTCGTCCTACTCCACCCAACTTCAAGATCGGTCCATCATTCCATTAGAAATAGTTTGTATTTGTACTTACTTGTTTCTACTTACGTTTAAGAGAATGTATTTCATTGATTTAAACATATTAATGGAAGATTCACAAGAAATATCGCCTTAAATTCATGACATTCCAAGTTCGGGGGACCTCTATACCATCCAACGTTTCAAGTTTATACGCACCTGATTCCAATTTCTTTGAAACTCGATACGGTCCTTCCCAATTTCTGTCCAGCTTTCCAACGTTCCTCTGCACCTTAATGCTTCTGAGAATGAGATCGCCTTCAAAGAATTCCCTTGGGAGGACTCGTTTGTTATGGGTCCGTTCCATAGTTCGCTGATAAGCACGCATCCGTGCATAGATTGCATCTCTCTTTTCTTCGATCATCTCTAGGTCCAATAATCTCCTTTCACCATTCATATGCTCATCGTATTGAGATATCCGAGGTGATTGGATGGCCACCTCCACCGGGCTAACAGCTTCGGTCCCATACACCAATGAGAAAGGTGATTCCTATGTTGTTGAGCGAGGTGTGGTTCGGTATGCCCACATGACCTCATAGATGTGTTCGGGCGATTTACCCCCAAAGTCTTCTAACTTGGTTTTTAATCCCTTCAGGATAACCTTGTTAGATACTTACGTAAGTCCATTGGCATGAGGATGGGCTACTGATGAGAAATGTTGAACGATGCCCAACTTTGTGCATAAATCCCGTATGCTTTTTCCACGGAACTGATTCCCATTGTCAGATACGAGCGCTCGGGGAACCCCGAAGCGGCTCACAATGTTTCGCCATATAAAATGCTTGACCGCTTTCTCTGAGATGATGGCTACTGCTTCTGCTTCAATCCATTTCGAGTAATATTCCACCGCTATAATACAGAATTTTCTTTGCCCTATTGACCGAGGAAAAGGCCCGAGGATATCGATCCCCCATCTGTCAAACGGACAAGTCAATGGGGTGACCGATAAGGGAGCCCCCGGAAATTGCGGGAGTGGAGCATGGTATTGACATATGGCGCAACGCTTAGTGTATTGCTTGGCATCATTGAGCAATGTTGGCCAAAAATACCCGGCTCTAATAATGCAGTGGTATAAAGATCGAGCCCCTGAATGAATGCCGCATATCCCTTCATGAACATAAATCATGACGGCTTCAGCCTCAATAGGAGATAAGCAGCGCACAAGCGGGCCTTGAAAACTTTTTTTAAACAAGCGTCCATCGACTATGGTAAATCTCTTAGCCCGGACCTCTATTTTCCTGGCTTCAGACTTATCTTCAGGGTGATAGCCGTTCGAGAGGTATTTAATAAAGGAGTCCATCCAATTGGGTTCTCCTGGGGATTCAGTAGCATCAATATTCAAGCCCTGGAGTTCATGGCATAGAGCCCCGATCTCTTCAATGGACTTTTCGGTCACTGGAATCTCGACCGAAGGTCGGTCCTGAATGTGGACCGAAATAGTGCTCGGCTCTATGTCAGGTATGCCCGAAGCCAATCTGGCGAGTGCGTCGGCAACCTTATTTTGCTCTCGTGGCACATGGTCAAGAGAGAACTCACTGAACTTTTTGGATAGTTCCAGGACTTTGGCGCAATACAACCTCATCATCGGATCATGAGTTTCAAATCTCCCTACGAACTGTTCCACTACTAACTTAGAGTCTGAGAACATTCGCACTCTGCTAACTCCCATTTTTTGAGCCAAAGCCATTCCTGACAATACTGCCTCATATTCTACCACGTTATTTGTTCCAGCAAAGGAAAATTTGACTGCGGAATGAATAAGGTCACTTTGCACCGTTTTTAGGGTAATGCCCGCTCCTCTTCCCCCGAAGGTTGATCCATCTACGTGGATCGTCCATCGATCATCTTCTTGGTTAAGATAAATGGCCGATCAGGTCATTTCAACCATGTAATCGGCTAGAACCTGAGCTTTGATCGCCCTTCGGGGAAGGAATTCCAGATACATAGCACTGAGTTTGATAGCCCATTTTGCCAATCTCACATTCAAATCCGTCTGTTTAAGGAGTACTTTCAAAGGCTGATCGGTATAGACATAGACCGTTCGGCCTTCGAAATAATGCTTCAACTTGGATACAACTTTCTTCAAAGCTAGCATGAATTTCTCCAATGTGGAATACCATCACCGGGGGAGTGCTTAAATAAGTCTTTAGCTCGGAGATGGCCCGATCGCATTCTTTGGTCCTATCCATATGGCTTGCTTTTCTTAGCACTCTTAAAAAAGGTAAGGCCCGGTCTGTGGATTTCGAAATAAACCTGCTCAGCGCGGCCAGTCGGCCAGTAAGCCTTTGAAACTCTCTTTTGTTTCTCGGAGGTTGCATATTAATGATAGCTTGCACCTTTTCAGGGTTAACCTCTATGCCTTTCTCTAAAACATAATATCCTAAGAATTTTCCACTTCGGATCCCGAAGCAGCACTTGTTTCGATTTAGTTTGAGCTTATATTTTCGGCATACTTCGAAACAACGAGACAAATAAGAAAGGTGATCTGCATCATTCATAGATTTTACAATCATATCGTCAACATACACTTCCATCATATGGCCAATCAACTCTCTAAAGATTTTGTTGACCAACCTTTGGTATGTTGCTCCGGCATTTTTGAGACCGAATGGCATAACCACATAACAGAAAACCCCATCTTCGGTCATGAATGATGATTTCTTCTGATCTTCCTCAGCCAAGAAGATCTGTTGATATCCAGAATAAGGATCCATGGTACTCATCATGGTGCTACCAGAAACAGCATCTACCAATCGGTCGATGTGCGGCAATGAAAAAGGGTCTGACTCAGCTTTTGTTAACATCGGTAAAATCGATGCACATTCGCCATTTCCCATCCGGTTTGGAAACCACCACCGGGTTTGCAACCCATTCAGTGTAGTGGATTTCTCTGATTCATCCCGACCGTAGTAGCTTATTCACTTCAGCCCGGATAATCTCGATCTTCTCAGGAGAATAGCGTCTCTTTTTCTGCCTAACAGGCTTCGTTCCTGGCTCAGTGTTGATCCGATGTTCACTATCAGATCGGTCAATCCCCGGAACATCATCCGGGGTCCAAAAAAATATATCCACATGGCTTCTCAGCAAGTGGATAAGTTCTTTCTCAAAGTCAGGGGCTAAATGAACCCCGATGCGAGTTGTCTTGGTTGAGTCATCCTCAACCAGGTTAATCAATTTGAACCCTACAGGTTACATTGCTTGCCTCGGGTGCGACAGCTCTTCCAGCAAATCCACTCGGGGACTTTTGATCGGTGCCAACGTTCGGCACGAGCTCATGTAGCATTGCCTGGCTACCTTCTGATCCCCCTTAACAGAAATAACTCCATGAATGGAGGGGAATTTGAGCATCATGTGATATGTAGATGGGACCGCCTCGAACTTACTCAGGCCGATCCGTCTGATAATAGCGTTGTAAGCCAAGTCGACTTCAACGAAAATGAATTCCAGGTCTAGAGAGCGGTCCTTGGATGGCTCTCCATGGGTAACGGGGAATGACATCTTCCCGCACGGAATAACGCTCCTTTGGTCGAACGACCAAAGAGTTATGTTGGCGATCGAGAGATCGTGAGCAGTAGCTCCCAACATTTCAGCGACCTCGCGCTTCATCAGATTGCACGAGGCCCCAGTGTCCATTAAGATTCTGTGGACAAGGCGATTCCCGATGATCCCAGTGTTGGTGAGGGGATCGTCACATGGATCAATGATTCCTTCCCGATCAGCCAGGGTGAAAGTAATGTCCTCTCTGAAGAAGGAGGACCATTCCATAGGATCATATTTTACCAGCGTCACAGACTCGGAGCTCTCAGCAGAGTCTCCGCGCGCGGTTCTCTTTCGGTCTCGGACCGATTCATTTATTCTCAATCCACCGGAGATAAGATAAATATCTCCGGCCACTTCTCTTGGTGCCGCCTCATTTTGAGGAGGTTGGGCACCAGTTACCGCCGGTGGTGGAGTGGCCTGCTCCTGTCTCCCACCCTCATTCTGCGGGGCTCTACCGCCGCGGCCCCGCCATCTCCTTCTTCGGCCCTGACCATGATTCTCACGACCGTATTGGCCTCTTTCTTGTTCTGGCGGAGTAGACCTTCGGTCCTCCGTCCGATCGTTGTGGTTTCAGAGTTGTCCCCGATTATCTCTTCCCCGCGGCCTGTGACGATCGTCACCTTGATGGCCCCTTCGGGGGGATTCCGCTCTCTTGCCCTTCTGACCATTCCGGTCGGGCTTTTCTTTACTCAATGCCTCTACTGTCTCTTTCAACAACGGGCACTTCAGGGTCGGGTGATCGCGATTATGATGAAGCTCGCAATACACCCAATTGTCCTCCTGCTTCGGGGGGACGTCTTTTTCACTCACAGCCGCTACTTCTCGCGACTGTTTCTTTGGGAAGGAAACCCTATGAACACCTGCGTCTCAGAATTCCAGCTAGGCTTCCGATATCCAAACCCCAGCGCTTCATCCACCTTAACATGCTTGTTGAGGCCGCACGGTCCCAGGACATGCTGTAGAATATCAATCTAATCCCGGAGCACGAGCTTGATGCCCCCGGCGGTCCTATTGAATTTCTCCATGAAGGACCGAAGGCTCATCTTTGCCGGGATATACTTTAGCTGATATAGTTTCCTGCCTACTTCGGGGAGGTCCTACATTTGGAGAAAGTGCTCAGAGAAGGCCAAAATAAATCCGCCATACGACTGTAGGGATCGGGCCGGCAAATTCTTAAACCACGTTCCGGCATCGCATTGTAATCCTGCCGCGAAGATGCGGCACTTTAGTGAATCCGAGTCCCGAACCGTTCCCATTCACAATTCGAAAACGGCAACGTGATCGACTGGATCACCATCACCGTTCCCATTCCCGTAGCGTGGAAAACGTGTGTTGGTGACCGTTTTGTAACCGTTCGGACCGAACCCAGGAGCCAGCTGGCAGAAAACGCTTTATTTCGTTAAGGTTATCTTCGGTCCTCTCATTGAACAACGGACCGCTCTTCCTTAATTGTATAAATAGGCTGTAGGAATTCGTTTTCACTATTTGAATCGGCCCAACGGTTGCTGGGCCTTACCCATCACAAGGTACCCGATCCTAAAGTTCTCATCAGATACGATTATGAATAATCCATCTTCTCTTCTTTTCAACTTAATTTCTCGCATCGTTCATCGGGGGGAATAGCTCCATATACTTAGATCATCCGAAATTAGCTCCCCCAAAATAATAGACCTCTATACAAAATTTGATTAGAGGTAGATAATATACTGGTGTTCCTCGAGTCATACATATCTCACAAAGTAAACATAATATTTTCTGCCAACTCCAAGTGCGCATAAGAGTACCCAGTGTAGCGTGGTTTGACCCACGGCCATTTCAATGACAATCAAAAATGATCCTTCACCAACATATCTTCCCCACCGGTATATACTTGCACCCCGGGCCATAAAATTATCTCGACCGTTCATAAGACGGTGTCACCACTTACTCGGCCCGTCCAAAAGACGGCGCCATCACATTCTCGACCTGTCCATAAGACGGCGTCACCACTTACTCGGCCCGTCCATAAGACGGTGCCATCGCACTCTCGACCCGTCCATAAGACGGCGTCATTCGGCCCGTCCATAAGACGCCGCATGCGGAAATGGACCAGCCTCCGACGAGGGCGCGACCCTCGCCGGCGTGTCATAGAGGAGTCAGGTATGTACTTGCACCCTGATTTGTAACGGAAATACGCTCGGTTCTAAGCCGGCTACACCACAATAAACGGGCCCCTTAACATATTCCAACAGTAATTATGTATAGACGATTCTGCGGTGCACAGGAAGACTCATCATATTTAAAATATTTTGACGCAGTATCTAATTTGACGAGTTTGAAAATGATCGACTATAAGACAGGTGGTACATTGCATTTCTAATCTAACCTATTCAATTTATTCCATCCTCCTTCGTACTAAAAAGCAATGGACCTACTCCTACCTTACCAGTCCCCTAGTCGATTGAATTCATGCCGTCATCAAAGATACTTAAAGAATTAGAATATGACCACAAAAAGAAGGGAAAATTTTTATTTTCAAAAAGATAGATGAGTCACGTCTTTACATAATACTTGCGCAAATTGGAAATATGCCAAGTCCGTGGCAGCTCCTCCCCGCTCATGTTTGCGATTTTATGCGTTCTTTCCTTCACTACTGCCGTTATTCTGTACGGTCCTTCCCACTTTCGATCCAACTTACCAACATACTTCGAGACTTCCACTTTCTTAAGAATCAAGTCTCAAACCTTTAACAACATAGGTCAAACGCCTTATGCAACTCCATTCGCCTTGCATACCTCCATTCGTATTGCAGCTCTATCGCGGATATCATCAATACAATGAAGGTCCAAATTTCTCATATCTTCATTCAACACCTCGTCATAAGCGATAACTCTTTCTGATAAAATGGTCAATTCTACTGGAGACATGGCCTCAGAGCCATATACTAAAGAGAAGGGGCTGAATACGGTTGTGGAACTCGGTGATGTCCGATATGCCCACATCACATTATGCAACTCATCCACCCAAGAGCCTTTGGATTCATCTATCCGTGTTTTCAGCTGTTGCAGGATAATACGGTTAATAACCTCTGTAAGTCCATTCGTTTCTGGGTGTGCCACAGAAGTAAACCGCTGTTCAATACCATAATTCTCACACCATTCGTTAACCCTCTTTCCAGCAAATTGCATTCTGTTATCTGATACCAAAATCCTGGGAATTCCGAATCGACATACGATATATCTGCATAGGAAACTGATAACTTCCTATTCCCGGACTCGCGATACAGCCTCAATCTCTATCCACTTAAAAAAATGTTCCACAACCACAATACAGAATTTCTTTTGGCTATGTGCCTTCGGAAATGGTCCTAAAATATCGATGCCCCACGTATCGAAAGGACATGTTGTCGACAGAGGCTTCATACTAGCTCTTGGTACTTGATGCACATTCGAGTGGAACTGACAAGCAGAACAAGCCCGAAACAAAATTCACAAAATCTTTTACCAGCATTGGCCAAAAATAACCGGCCCTCTTAACCTTATTTGCTAAGGATCGACCTGCTGAATGATCACCACAGTCCCCAGCATGAACTTCTTCTATAAAGGCCTTTTCCTGTACTGAGGACAACATCGAAGATATGGGCCTCCGAAATTCTTCTTATACAGCTTATCATCTACATAGAAAAAATTCGTAGCTCTTTGCATAGTCCTTCGAGCCTCTCCTTCATCGGTGGGCAATTCTCTCCTGATTAGATAATTTACGATAGCATCCTTACAAGATGGTTCGTCGGTTACGGAATCCAATAAAAACCACGTCTCATTCGAAAGTTTCAAATTAGCCACATCGGCTGTCTATTTCTCCACATGACTGATAGAGGGCTGGTAGTGAATCATTGTTGTTATCTTTGACTCATCCGAGAGTTCTAAAATTGTCGCCGCCTTTGCAAGACCGTCTGCACGAGTGTTTTCCTCCCATGGGATATATGTAAGTGTGAATATCTTAAGATTTTCAGCCGCTTCTTTCAGCTTTTCTAGATACATCCACAAATGGTTCCCGTTGGTGGCGTAAGTATTTGCGAGTTGATTCACCACTAACTGCGAATCGGAATGAGCATGCAAACGAATGATTCTTATTTCCACTGCTAAGTTAATGCCAATTATTAAGGCTTCGTACTCGGAGACGTTGTTAGTCGCGGGAAAGCGTAACTTCACTGCATATTCATGTTCTTCTTCAGACTTCCTTTTCTTAAAATATACACCGATACCGGCTCGTCCGGCAGAAACTTATCCATCTACAAAATCATCTCATTACTCCTGAATACCCAACCCTTCCGACCGAGTCATCTCCACTATGAAATCCACTAACACCTGGGCCTTTAATGCTCGCCTGGGGATATACACTATTTGATACTGCCCAAACTCGATATTCCACTTTGCTAGTCTGCCAGAGGCATCAATCTTTGACAACACGCTTCGGATAGGCAGATATGCCAAAACTGCAATATGATGTCCTTGGAAATAGTGTCTTAATTTCCTCGAGGCGACTATTAGAGCTAATAAGAACTTCTCTAGGTCTGTATATCGGGACTCCGCTCCCTGCAATTTCCTGCTCACATAATATATCGGTCTATGTTCCTTATCGCTAAGTCTGACTAATCCGGCGATCACTGCCTCTTTTGTCACTGCCAAATATGAACCCAACGGTTCCCCCGGTGATGGAGGAAACATAAACTGTGGTTTACTCAGATAGTCTTTCAAACTCTCAAAAGCCCTGCTACATTCATCGTCCCAATACAAAAGATTCGTCTTACGCAAAACCTTAAAAAATGGCAAACTTCTCTCTGCAGATCGCGAAATGAAGTGATTCAATGAGGCTAATCTCCCAGTTAGCCTTTGAACTTCCATAACAGTCGTCGGAGGGGTCATTTCTTGGATAGCTGTTATCTTGTCAGAATTCATCTCAATTCCTATTTCAGACACCATAAAGCCAAGGAACTTGCCTCCTTTCACACAGAACGCACACTTAAGCGGATTCAATATCATCCTATACTTTCTCAGTATACCAAAACAATCATTCAAATACTGGATGTGGTTATCCCCATGTTTACTCTTTATCAATATATCGTCGATATTAACCTCCAAAGACTTTCCGATCATATCTTTGAACATCGAATTCATTAAACGTTGATAGGTGGCCCCAGCATTTTTCAACCCAAATGGCATAACTCTAGCAAAAAACGCCTTTATTTGTCATAAATGAAGTAAACAATTTGTCCTCACAATGCATCAAAACTTGATTATATCTTTTAAAAGCATCTAACATACTAAGGAATTCAAAGCCATAGGCCGTATCCACCATCATATCAATGGCCGACAGCGGATACGAATCCTTCGGGCATGCTTTATTCAAATCAGTAAAATCAATGCAAACTCTCCAGCCACTATTCGACTTTGGGACCACCACTGGATTCGTGACCCAATCCGCGTATCTAACAGGCTCTATGAATCCTTCCTGCAACAAACTTTCCACCTCCTCATCAATCGCCCTCTCTTTCTCAGGGGAAAACTTCCTCATCTTCTGATGAACTGGTCGCACATATAGGTTAACATTGAGTCTATGAGAACAGACTTGGGGATCAACCCCCACATAATCCTGATAAGACCAAGCAAAAACATCTACGTTACTTTGCAAAAAAGAAATTACCTCCTTCTCAACCTCTGGTGACAACTCAGAACCGATTGTCACTGTCTTTTCCGGGTTACCGGGGAATAAGGGCACTATCTTGATTCCCAAAGGTTCCATCTTGATATCGTTTTCCTTAAACTTCCTAAGTGGCGGTCCGTCATTTATATCAATAACTTCATCGGACGAGATATCCACCATACAAACGAGTACATTTGCTTTTGATCCGTCCATTCCACTTCTACACATCACATTATAACAAGAGCGCGCCAGCTCTAGATCTCCCTTCATCTTCCCAACCCCTAATGGTGTTGTGAACTTCATCATCAAATGTGGTTGAGATACCACAGCCCCATATTGGTTCAAACAACTGCTCCCAAGGATCGCATTATAGGGAGTATAGGGAGATCCACCACCACAAATTTCACCATCAAAGTTCTTGATATTTCGGGGTCGCCCAAGGTTACCGGTAGAAAAACATATCCCTTAGCAGCAACAACGCTATTATTAAAACCAACTAACTTTGTATGTACGGGCTGGAGCTGGGTGGTTCCTTTCAAAGCCATCTGCTCAAAGGCTGCGAGAGTCAATATATTGGTAGCAGCTCCGATAACTACCAGCACTCGAGAAACAGGATGATTAGCAATAATGGGAGAGACAACCAACGCATCGTCTTGTGATGAGAAAACCCCAAATAAATCCTCAGGTCCGAAAGAGATTGTCATCCTGTCCAAATATGTTAACTGGACTGTGTTAACTTCCATGAATCGCCCTTTCTGGTGTAGTGCATGATAAGAACGTTTACGGGCACTGTTCGAATTACTGACGCTTCTTCCCCCGGCGATAGTCATAATGTTGGGGCCTAGATTACCCCATCTCGGTTGAGCATTCTCAATATTCAAAATCGGTTGGCCCGGGTCGGGGCCAGCTGGAGGAGGAGGTAGTGCTTGCTGATTTGGAGGGGCTGGTGGGTAAGCTTCATACCTGTACCCTTGCTGTTTTCTGCCGCCACCACGATAGTGGTTTCCTGTTCCTCCATCTCTTTGATTTTGTCTACCCCCATTAAAGAATAGTCTCTGGCCACCATCTTGACGCTGGCCACACTGTCCTCCATATCCGCGTCCTCTCATATTTGGCCGTGGCGCAACGGCTTTCGGGGGTTTAGGTGTTGTCCCCATTGGGACACTTATATCAATCTTTCCCAGCTTAGACTCGGGTAGAGCCTCCACAACAGTGATCAGTTCATCAAGCTGACCCAACTCAAGCAACCTTTCCACCTCAGACATTAATTCCCAACAATCATTTGTTGCATGTCCAAAACTCCGATGAAAACGACAAAATACTTGTGACTCGTATGTCCCCGGCGTTGGTTATTGCAAGGGAGGGGGATAACGAAGAGATCCACCCTTCTTTTGCTCGATAATGGCAAAAATCTGTTCATAATTGTATGTCGGAAATACTCTCAACTTAGGTTTTGTAGGTGGGACAATCTTGTCCAACCCACGACTTGCAACAATATTATGAGACCCATAGCTCGAATCTCGATCACTCCATGATCTCGCAAGCCTTCATCTTCTCAGATTTATTGTGTACATCTCAACGGCAAATCCTCCATACTTTCCGGGGGATCCCTATTCAAAGAGTTACATAACAGGTGTCCAGCTAGAATAAGCTCCAGCACCCCAACCTTCTCATTCACAGTAATCCGAGGTATCTTCCTACACTCGGCCTCAAAACGGGTAATAAAACCCAACAACCTTTAAGAAGAATCATACCGCAACGCAGTCAAAGAAGTAATAGACTTTATCGGCGCATTGAAAAGCGCAAAATCTGAATAGAATTGATCCTTAAAGTCCTTATATGAAACAATCGAGCAGTGACATTTTGGGCAGGGGACTCCTCCAGGACTAACGATTGAGCCCCCGGTAACGCATCAATTCCATCGTTCGCCCGACGATTAGGATCTACCTCAATCTCTTCAACAGAATTCCGAGTAGTCATGATAACAGAAATCCAAACTCAGCAATAAAGCTCTCAATGGGATAAAATCTTGGGGCCCCACGGACGGCGCCAAACTGATCTCGTCTAAAAATGTTATAAAGAGTTTGTTTATTGATCTAGTCTAAAATTGTTTTAGAGCGTTCGTTTATGATCATTCAATTTATTATATAATTTTGAGTTCAATTATTGTGGGGACGCGAGCGATATACGAGGTTGGGCCCACAATGTGTGAGCTTACGTCCTCGGGAGAGCTATGCTATGCCTTGGTTTTCACTAAATCAAGAGGTACAACTACAATGAATAAGTATCGGTAATCTGAGTGAAAACGGTACGAAAAGCGATCAAATATGCTCCGCCACGATGGAACTGCCGAAAAGCCGCGAATGAGGGGGCTGGCGGCGAGTTTTCGTACGAAAACTCGGGAACAGTGTTATTATAGCAAGAAGTCGTGAACAATGTTGCTCCAACAAGAAGTCGCGAATAGTATTATTTCAACAAGATGTCACGAACAGTGTTACTCCAACAAGAACTCGCGAATAGTGATACGTAAAGCGAAAACTCGCGGATGTGGTGCTGCTCGCGAGATTTCGTACGAAATCTCCTGTCCAAGCAATGAGTCGCGAGTTTTGGAACAAAAACTCAAGAATTTTCGAACGAAAAGTTGAGGGTATGAGGCTGGACAGCGAAATCTCGCGACTAAGGGTAAGGATGCATGCTCTCGCGTCTTTTTGAGCGAAAAGTCGCGAATCACAGGATTCAATGGGGTCTCGCGACTTTTTGTACGAAAAGTCGCGACTAGGTCAAAACTGGCGAAATTTGGGAAGCGTGCCAAGAGTTTGAACCCTTTTCTGGGGCCTAGGGTCTTGTATTGATAGAAAAACTCGGCCCAATAAGTGAACTTAAGGTCCAAAAGCCCAATCTTAGTCAAATTAGCCCAACTTACTTAGAAAATATCCAATTAATCCGGAATAAGTGTCACAGCGCCACGGAACTTCGGGACTCAATCCCGGTCGAGAGTTTAGTCGGAAATGCGATGAGAAATAACCTGAAAACCTTGTATATCAGTTCTTTGCCTCCAAACAGTGAATACGCAGCCACATAACATCATTGCACCCGGCCGATGTGCTCCCGGGTGGCAAATTACGAAAATACTCCTCGCCCCGTCCGGGGCCTAAATAACCCAAAACATCTCAAAACACTTACTCAAGCCTTATATGGGGTCCAGCATGCCTNAGCGTGAACTAAAAACAGAAATCTCGGGGCGAGGTGAGAACACCAAACCCGGCATCGTGTTCATGAGCACGGTCAGCCACAGGTAGGACATGTCCGAGGAAGGGATACATGAGTTCTCCGGAACAGAAATGTGCGCATTACAGAGCCGAACGGAACCGGATAGAAACGGGGTACCGCCCGAGCCCCTGACCGGGGAAGGAAAGCATATATTCTCGTCGAGCCAACTAACAGCTAACGGTTGGTTTGGGCGAGACATGTCGTCGGGCATGTAAAAACCGAACACAGTAGAAAACCAGAAAGACTAGGGAGAGGGAATATAAAAGAGAGGAAAAGATAATAGAATAAGTAAGATTAAAGAAGGAAAGGGAAAGGGATAAAATCTTGCTAATTAATTTATTATACAGAAGTTTCCTTTAATAGACTATGACCGTTTTACATATTTTGTAGGGGGAGGACCGGAGGCTTAGGCGGCATTGGAACTAAGGTCGTCGATCGTCCACTGTACGAGTCACCCTTTTGATTTCGTTTTGTTGTGATTAGCTAGTTGTATTTTGAAAAACGATGATATTCCCCGGTTTCGAGTTGTGTTTTAATTAAAATGCATATTTTCATTTCGCTTGCGCATAGACTTGGTTAAGGCCCGGTTTACGGTCGTTACATGAGGTCTGATAAGTATCCCGGGTATGCTCCCCGTACACTCGTCTCCTTTCATGGCCATGAGTCAGGTTGGCCTCCAATTGGTTCATTCTAGCCTCGTTTTGTTCCATCTTCCCGCTCATCTCCTTAAACTTTATTTCTATCAACTCCCCAATCTTTTGCAGAGTATCGTTCTGCTCTCCGGTTGTTGCAGTATTCGCTCACGGTTCCGGAACATGATCGGTATCTTCCTCCGCCACCTCATCATTAACGGGTTCCGGGGTAACATTGTTCCTCCGGGTTCTTCTTTGGGCCTCAACTTGCTCTAATTGAGCGATTAAAGTACGCCTTCGCTCTTCCAAATCTTCATCGATTTCTGTTTGATCCGCAGATCTAGAGCGCGCATGTGGTGAAAGGCGGGCATTATTACGGACTGTAACTCGGCCAACTCTCGAAAATTCATAATACTTAGATAAACACTTACGCGGAGGAGCATAAAAACTAGGTGCCCTTCCGGATGAAATCCCGCTCCGGGAGGGTCGAACACTGACATTTTGAGTAGGAGGCTTCTCCGGGATTGACGATTGAGCTCTCGGTAACGCAACAACCTCATCGTTCGCCCAAGGATTAGGGTCTACCTCAATCTCTTCATCGAAAACATCTTCATCAAAATTCCGAGTAGTCATGATAACAGAAATCCAAACTCATCAATAAAGCTCTCAATGGGATAAAAATCTCGAGTCCCCAAGGACGGCGCCAAACTAATCTCGTCTAAAAATATTTTAGAGCGTTTGTTTATGATCAGTCAATTTTTTTAATTATTCAGAATTTAATTGTTGTGGGGACACGAGCGATATACGAGGTTGGGCCCACAATATGTGAGCTTACGTCCTCGAGAGAGCAAAGCTCTACCTTGGTTTTCACTATAATAATGGAGAAATACAATTACAATGAAGAGATATGGGATATTTGGGCGAAAACGGCTCGTAAAACGGTCAAATACACTTGGATGTGCAGTTACTGTCAAAACCTCGCGAATGCAGGTTGTAGTGCAAAAACACGCTACTGAAGAGTTACAATGTAAAATCTCGCGATTCCATATTGCAGTTCAAAATCTCGCGGATCAGTTGAAAACGTCTCGACTCAGTGCAAAATCTCGCAAATACAGGGTTACAGTGCGAAATCTCGTGGACACTGGCAGAATCTCACGAATGCTTGCGAAATCTCACGGATCGGTCAGTGCAGAAAAAGAAATGGCCTTGGGAAGCGTGATAACGGTCTGACCCTCTCCATATGCACTCGGGCTTGTATTTATAGAGAAATGCAGCTCAACTTCGCTTACTTGAGCCCATGAGCCCAGTTTTACTTCACTTAGCCCAGAACACTTAAATAACCTCTAATTATATTGTAATAATTGTCATACCGTCTTGAAGTTTCAGGAACCCATCCCAGTAGAGATTTTAGTCGGAAATGCAATGAGAAAATACCGGAAAACCTCGTATATTAGTTCTTTGCCTCGAAACAGTGAATACGCAGCAACATAACATCGTCGCACCCGACCGATGTGCTCTCGGGTGGCAAATTACGAAAATATCTCTGGCCCCGTCCGGGGCCGAAATAACCCAAAATATCTCAAAACACTTACAGAAGCCTTATATGGGGTCCGGCATGCCTGAATTACGAGAATACCCCCCAAAAACGCCTCGCGATACACATATAAAAATACCGAGAATATTACATAGCCACGTCGGACGAGCCCCCGGGTAACTACAAATACAAGAAAATATACCCGGGTAATATCAGATATATACATGATAATTACTATAATATGCAACATATACCAAAAATAGATATTCTAAATATTTATTTTCCATCACGTATACATTTCATTTCTTATTTTGCTAATAATTAACTTAAAATAAGAATATTAGATAAATTAAATAAAGAAATTGCAAGTCTAGAGTAAATCGTGATTGGATATTGCAATTCTCTATAGCCAATCGTGAATCTCAATAGACAATTGCGAATTGCCTAAAAATTGCAATTTGAAATAGACTATCACGATTGGTAGCAAAAACACAACTCGGAATAAAATCAGTAATATTTTTGGGGTTTCCCCGAAAGAGAGACGTCCGACACAAAATGAGAATTACTTACTACTTATTAGCAACAGTCCCAACAATTATTAAATATTAAAACTCCAAGAAAATAAAGTTCTTTTCTATTTCTATCACGAGTGCATTACACCTAAACCAATCAACATTTTTGTGCATGATCCAACGTTCATAATTCTCCATACTAACCTCACATGGGAAAATTCAAACATGTTTCGAAGAAACATTAATACAAATGATTAAATTAGTTCGTATTGAACTTAACACTTTTATATATACTCGAGAGACGATATAGATACTAGTTCGATAAACTTATATTCAGATCGAAGATTAATACCAATTACTCTTTTATAAGGTGAATGTATAGTAAAGATGGATAAAGAAATAGAGATGATGAAAAGTGTGGTGTGAATAGTATACTAGAAAATGAAGTCATGCATGGCGAGAGAGCACGATACTTTTGGAGTTTGGACAAATACGATAATCTTGCAGTAGATCATGCACATAGTGGCTTCACATTACTCTTCTTCTTCTTATCATATTTTAACACTATTTTTTCACTGGCAAAATGCGTGTGAGCTACCCTATTATAATCAATTACATTTGCAAATTTAACCCTCTTTGTCTCCCACTTTCTGAGGAGAATTTGTTGGCTTCAAACAAGGGAAATGTCTCAAATGGATTTCAGTGGATGCAGGAAAAGAAGAAGAGGTGAAAGAGTGTATAAATTTAAGCTCTTTGGAGAAAGAGGGTATCCTGTTGATTTCTGTGGTTCTTTTGAAGAAAATGTGAGAGCCCTTTTGGAGTTTGGCAATGAGGATCGCAGTGGAACGATGCCGAATTGGTCGTTTAATCTCCAAGTTCATAGGCAGCCTTTGCTGCATTTGCTTCTGTTTGTTGTGGAGGAGAAAGTGGAGGAGTTTTCATTAGAGCTTCGTTGTAAGAACTGTCAGCATGTCGGTAATAACATTCCTTTTAGACTAGTTGATCTTAACTAGTGTATCATTTCATGCTTGCTTTTTATTGTTTAATGTTGAAATGTAGCATAGGCTGGGGGAACCACTTGATCTGCAACAAAAGATACCATTTTCTTCTGCCAATGAAATCCGATTCCGACGAATATTGTGCTTTGGTTGAACTACAAAGAGAGAGTCACAGCCTCCATGGTGTGTTTTATTCTAATGGTTATGGTCATTTAATCTGCATCAATGGTTTAGAAAGTGGCTCATCTTTGGCTGGTTACGAGATAATGGAGTTTTGGGATCGTCTTTGTTTAGGACTCGGAGCAAGGTTTGTGATCAAATGAGTTCATCTTCTTCTTCTTCTTCTTCTTCATGATTCTCTAAAACAATTGTAGGAAAGTGAGCTTGAAAGACATCTCAATAAAGAAAGGTATGGATCTAAGACTTCTTCACGGAGTAGCCTACGGTAAGCCATGGTTCGCTCGATGGAATTACTCTTTGGACGAGGAAGCTACGGAGTCGATGAAGAATCGTATAGAAACACAGTGAGAACTATACAAAGCATTCCTCTCAGCATGATCACTCATCAAAATGAGATGATCAAAGTGATATTACCTAAACTTCAACTTATATATGGCCATTCACTTACAAATATTGGTCATCTCTTCAATTTCATGCTTGAACTGAAGTCTAGAATTCCGAAAGAAACCAAATTAAGAAATACAACTACTACTCTCTATTCAGGGATAATGTCTGATGCATCTTGTAGACGGTCATCGAAGCGTGTCGAGATGGCAATTCAAGTGATCGTCGAAGAGTTGAAACGAAGAGAAACACGTTGGGTTTCTAGGCAACATATACGGGACCAAGCACGAGCATACATTGGAGATACGGGTTTGCTTGATTTTGTGCTTAAGTCTTTAGGAAACCAATTGGTTGGGAAGTATTTTATCCGACGGTGCTTGAATCCGGTAACGAAAGTTCTAGAATATTGCCTCGAAGATGCTGTTTCGATGCAAGGTATGTCGTTTTTTTTGAACTTTAACCAAACTTCACCTTCATCTCGACAGCATGTTGTTTATTATTGTTTGATTTTGCAGGCGAGGAGGTTTGGTCGCAAAGTATGCTAACGAACTGAATCTGGCCCTTGAGGAAGTTTCATAAGGGATGAAAATCAAACAAAACATTTTTACTTATTTGAACTTGTTTCAAGGATCAACTGAAAAAGGTGCTGAGCTCATTTTCATTTTTCCCAGGCAAAAAGAGTGTAAGTAATTCGTGCCTCAGCTAGAGTTAGTTCTAACCAATTCATAATCTTGTTAATTTATGATGCACAACCACCCTCTTTTCTTCACTGTTGCTCCTGGAGATGTTGATTTTGTCCTAAGGCTCTGCTTAGTTATCTGAACCATATGCCAACTTTGCTTGTTTCTGTTTGTTTTGTTTATGCTGATGATTTGATTTGCCTGATACTGGTATTTGTTTAGTCAGACTTGTAAGAACCGGTTGTGTATACACACATTCCAATTGAATGCATGATGGATAGATAGATATCATAAAATTATAAAACAAATGATATTGTACTATTAGTTTTCAATGATATTGGTAATTTAGGGTGCCTTGGGCATTTGTAATTGACATTGAATAGATATACATACATATTTTTGCAAAAAATATCGTATTTACAATTTTGTAACTTGGAATGTCGTTGATGGCTGAAGTAATAAGCAAACATCACCCTTATTACATTGGATTGACTGCGTTTGACTTGCAAGAAACCATAATGCAAAATATTTCAACTGCAATTGCATCATCTCACACTGTGACACTTAAATTTGACCCGTGGCATTGCTTCGATAAGCTTTTAAAGAAATATGTTTCAAAACTATAAACCCGGAAACAAGTAAAAAGAAGGGGATTTGTACATGACCTGGATACATTTGAGGGTGAAGTTGGAGCTGTAATCTGTTATCTTTTATTGGAAGAGAAGCACCAAACATACAGTTATGGGGGTGGCATCCTGGGAATGTATCAAGAGGATTTCTTGGATTTGTAAAGCTTGGCGCAGAAGATATAGACCAACAGATTCAACAAGCTCAGTGTAGCAAGAAGCCAGAAGAAGTAGTCGAGGTGACCCTCGTTCAAGTTATCGGGTATCCATCCCGTTGCTCCCCCTCTAGTCGTCAAAGACGTAACAATTGTCAATATGAAGGAGCTCAAATAATTACCAAGTGATGTAGTCAGTAGTGAAAATGCACTGCATAAGCTTCGCATCGCATCAGGGGACTGATCATAGAAGAATTCCAGTTGTCCAATGAATGTGAATACCTCAGCAGCTCCCAGTAAAAAGTACTGTGGGATTTGCCATAAAATGCTCAATGGGACTGCAACTGGCTGGTCGATGAGGCTAAGTTCATTTGCAAGGGAAAGACGAAAGATTTCTACAATGGCAGCAGCTGACATGCACATCACCGAGAGAAAAAGACCAATTCCCATTCTCTGTAGCTCTGAGAATCCTCTTTCTTTGCCTGTTAACTTTCTGGCTATAGGGACAAGGATTTTGTCGTAAATTGGAACCCAAAATATAACACTAATGACATCGAAAGTTGAGAGAGATGCCGCCGGAATATTGAATGAACCAATTGAAGTATCCATCACCATTCCTTGCTCCACAAACATTGTCGACATTTGAGCATAAACTGCCGAGAATACAATTCCGGTAGCCCATATCGGAAACATACGTATCAAGATCTTCAGTTCCTCGACTTGAGTTACTGTACAGAGCCTCCACGGGTTTGAAAAATCTCCAGTTTTCAACTCAGCATCACCAACTACGGCAGCTTTATCAAGGAACCTTCAAAAAATGAACAGTTAACATCAAACCAATAGTCAAAGCATACCACTTATCAAAATTACTTTATAAAAAGAGCACACAAACAAAGCATTATTTACTTCAACTCATCAGTATGCAGAAGCTTTCGACTTCCTTCAATGGCAGAGTTTTTATCTGGTGTTTCATATAGAAGAGTAGTATCCTCAGGTGCATGCAAATTCAACTTGTGGAATGATGCAACAACGACTTGACAAATTCTAGTGATCGGGCTTCCTCCCGGTCTCTGAAATCTATAAATGGAGGTGCCTGAAAAGAAGCTTATTATAGCGATTCCCATGAACAAAGCAGGGATGCTAAAACCAAGTCCCCATCCTGCATTATCTTGAATCCAAACTATCAAACTACTGGATATCAAAGCACCAATATTAATAGAAAAATAAAACCAATTGAAAAAAGAACCCTTCTTAATTCTTTCTTCAGGGTCAGTGTCATCAAACTGATCAGCCCCAAAAGATGAGACACATGGCTTAATCCCTCCTGTTCCAAGCGCTATAAGATATAGCCCAAGAAATAATATGGCATACTGAGCTGGAGTAGCAGAAGGGCATACGGAATCCAGTCCAGTGTCGACACACTCAGGAGGCATAAATGAAGGTATAGTTGCCGACAAAGTCAATGTGCACATTCCCTTGAAAATTTCATGATACACATTAATCACACGAGTGAAAGCAGAAGTATTATATTTGAAAGATGAATTTAAAGCTATGAAATCATTTCAATTAAAACAAACAAATCCATAAAGTTTATGACATACAAAAACAAGATTTAAAATGCCATGAACAAAATATAGTCCAAGAAAGGTTCCACTCATAAAATTCGGTTAAAAAAAGCAATATAAGCCTAGAAAATCAAGAAATGATTAAAGGAAGTTAGGAAATTACAATGAAGTAAAGACTGGAAAAGGCAGCAATCGTCCAGTATTTGCCTAAATAAGAATCTGCAAGGATTGCTCCAATAAGTGGAGTGAGGTAACAGGTGCCTTGCCAAGTAGTGACATTTCTTGCAGCAGGCACGTTGCCTTCGTGCAACTTTTTTGTAAGATAACTAACAAGATTGGTTGCAATCCCATAGTAAGCTAATCGCTCACAGCATTCGGTACCTACAAGATTTAAAATGTCATAGACTTGAAGAATCAATGAATACCAATAACTTTCCGGTACCCAAAATGAATGGACATGCTCGCCAATTCCCAGTAGTGCTCTTTAAAACAGGGTTCCCCTTAATATCCACAGAGCCATCACCGGTATAAAGTGCATCACTCGTATCCTGACATAAAAATAAATTTCAAGGTAAAAGAATAAACTTCTTTAATCGAAGAAACAGTGAGACTCATACATGAAAAAACAGTCCCAGATTATGAAATATCAAACAAAAGAGTCCGCAATAATCAGGAAACTCATACTGTCACACCCTATATTACACCAAGTTTAATTCTTGATCTACTAATCAAAAAGCTTCTTATCCACGAACAACCTAGCGATTTAATCCCAAGAAAACAAACCTCACGAATACCCTCCTCTAGAAGCAACCTCTCCTCCTCGTGGGTACCCATGAAACTTTCTCTGTTTCTTTGCGGCTTCCGTGCGTCTAGATTACAACGAAATTCCGTTGGACAGCGTCCCTACCGAGATCAGAATAGTGGGCTCCTAAATGAAGGGAAGATTACAATTGACAATCCACTGCTTGGTGATTCGTTTGATCGATTTATATCCCCGTCGCTCACATCACATGACAAGATTAGCTTCCTCGGGAACTGAACATTGCTGACTTCAATACGTTTCGTCTGGAAATATGTATCGTGTGATTCTTTTCTTTGGATTATAAATTTGAAACTAAGTATATCAATTTACATTTACTCTTAAATTTGATTTTTACAATTGAATTTTTCCCTAGTAATTTTACACATTTTTATATAATGTGCACGCTATCTCAAACTAAATGAATCATTTTGGGGTAAATTCATATTTATTATTTCAAATTTATTGAGAATTTTTATTTAACTTTTAATACAATAATTGATTAAAATTAATAATATTGATTTACATATTTGATTCTCAAAAATCTGAAATAACAAATATGAATTCAATCCAATAATAATTAATTAATACATGACATTAGAGTTAATTTCGTCTATAAAAATAAAGACAATAACACTAAATTAATATAACTAGTTTATAATGTTGTTAAATAAAGATAAAAATGAACATAATTTGTACATTTACCTTAAATGTCAATCATATTGGTCAAGGTCTTAAAAATATGGAAAGAAATTGAAGTTAAACACTTCTTTAGACCTCCAAACGAATATTTACTCAAATTAGGGGATTATGTGTCTACGTCCAATGAATAATGTTACTTATAGAGAGAGCAACTTTTATTTAATGTTGGAATATTAAAATATCAATAATTTTGATTAGTTTATAAGAGGTGTTGTTGATTATTTTAATTAATTTGTTCAAGTTTTTTTTAGGTGTTGTCTTATCCCCTTATATATCATATATGTGTCCACTTCTATTATAATTTCGGTCAAACTCTATAATTTCAATATGATATCGAAATTGTTTCGGTTCATTTCAAGTCGAAATCTTAAGGTTAGATTCAAGAGAACATGTTGAAATGTTAAAATATCTCATATTGGAATTGAGATAAAATTTGAAATAATTTATAAGAAGGAAGATATAGCATAGTAATTGACTTGTTCGACGATGTGGTTTCTTTCCCTTATATGATGTATCCGTACACATTACCGTCATTATCCAAAGGGTCTACAAGTGAATATTGTATCTTCTTTTGCAACAGTCATATCTCGTGGTGCTAAAAGAAACAAAAAATTGTATCTCAATCTAGCACAAAGGCCGAATATCACGGCCCATACCACGACAAAAATCAGATGGGTACAACATCTTCTATGTGATTTATGGATCACACTTTCTTCTCCACCTTCACTCTTATGTGACAATATGAGTGTTCTTTACCTTTCTGTCAATCAAGTTCTCCATTCCAAAAGTAAACACATAGTAGAAACCTCTGTGTATTTGTAATCTTTTTCATTTCGTAAGATTAAGATTGGGCAGTGACTAAATGTAAAAGTTCTTCTTCATTCAATATATTATAATTCTTTTTTCTTTGCTTCCCACTCTCGGCTTCTCAATCTATTCTTCTATTTCTCCCTAATATTCATCACTTGTCTCCTCTTAAAACTTAAGACCGTTACAAAACCTAATTGTTCCAAAAAAAGATTCATTCTTTGACATTATGAAACATATTTGAAATACAAAATCAACACCAATAACAAAAACAAAACAGACTCGGGATAAAAGATAATGGAAAATAAGCATTTGCTCCACATATTGACGAATCGAGACCACCCGAGAGGGAGACCGTGGACATGTTTGAAACATTATTGGAGAAAATAACGGTGAAATGAATTATATTATTATGAATTGATTGTGGTATAAGTAATCATAGAATCACAATGCCGTGAGACTAACAAAGACTACTAGGAATGATTAAGTTTTTATGCTTTTGGTTTACCAACCCTTACCTGCCCCGCATCTAATAAGATCGTATTTAAATACATTAAAAACGGAATCGAAATATTATTATCATAAAATATATAACATTTTAATGGTTAGAAATATTTAAATATCAAATTATTAATAATATATATATATGATAGATGATTGTCAAATAATCATAAACTATAAAAGATTATTCATTGAATTAAATAGAAAAACGATTATAAATAAAATTATAAAATTTAAATTAAAAATATAATATGTGTTATAATATATTATATTTTTTAAAAATATACAATATCTGCTTAGAGAAAGAGAGAGGGAAACCCCTACAAATATTACCGATTTTATTCGCAGTTCTATTTTTGCTACCAATCGCGATAGCATATCTCGAATTACAATTTTTGGGAAATTCGCGATTGCCTATTCAGACTCGTGATTGGCTATAGAGAGTCGCAACAGCCAATTGCGAATTGCATTAAAATTGCAATTTCTTTAATTAATTCATCTAATAATCTTATTTTAAGTTAATTCATACCCGAATAAGAAATGAAATGTACACGTGATGGAAAATAAATGTTTAGAATATTTATTTTTTGTATATGTTGCATAATATATTAACTACCATGTATATACGATAGATATTATGGTTAGCAAATCAAGTAATATTATGGTGACTATTATGTATATATGATAGATATTATTGTTGTGGTCTAAAAACCGGGGGTGTCAGCAGTCGTCCTGTTCGTTGCAAGACGAACTCAGTTTTAATTTGTTTTGTAGGGGGGAAACGATTAAGAATCAAATAAAGAAGGTCAAGACAATTTTAGAATGGAAAACCCCTGAAAGAAGGGGGAAAAACCACTTGACTAAGAGCTAGAAATGCACTTAGTCGATCCAATAACCAAGCTGTTAATTACAAATGTCATGTTTGTTATTTAGAAGCAACAAGTGAAGGGAAAGCTTAAGGGAAACATGAGAAAACCGAAGAAGAGAAGAGCGCTTATTTCCGTTCTCAAATGACCCTTTTATACGCCTTTCCTGCTGTGTGAACAGTAGGGTGTAGTTTTGTGTTTGTCTTATGCGGCTAGGTCGGCTGGTGTTAGGCGGGACAGCCGCCGGGCATGGCTCTACACGACTGCGAGGCGCCAGGACTTTCGGCGCTACTAACCGGCTGTCTCCAGACCAGAGGAGGCTCGTAAGACTCTGTCAGACATGTCTCTGACAAGATTATCAGAGGCTATTATCATATGTTGAGAAGTGCGGATGGCCCAAAGCGTAGTCTGTGCGCCCTGGACCGATCGGTCCCGATGAGAGGGAGAACGCCTCCCTCTATTGATCGGTCCTGGTCAGTAAGAACGGGTCTAATCTCGTCTAAAAATATTTTGGGTATTTACTTTTAGATCAGTCAATTTTTAATTACTCGAAATTAATTTGTTATAAGGACACGAGCGATATACGAGGTTATGCCCACAATGTGTGAGCTTACGTCCTCGGGAGAGCGAAGCTCTACCTTGGTTTTCACTATAATATTCAACAAATACAAGTACAATGATAAGACAACAATAGTCGAGATGGAAACGTCCAGAAAAGCGATCGAAAACACTCCGTTGGGCCGGAAAGAGGTGCAGCCGCGAGTTGTGGTCAATAACACGCGACTACTGGCGATCACTCGCGCCTGGAACAGTGCAACAAGTCGCGAGTGTCAGTCTGGTGCAATAAGTCGCGACCTGAACAGTGCAATACCAATAACTCGCGGCTACGTGCGATAAGTCGCGAGTCTACAGTGCAGGAAAATGAAGTCTTGCCTTGGGAAATGCGATAACTGTCTGAACCTGTCCAAATGCACTGGGGCTTGTATTTATAGAGGAATTCAGCCCAACTTCGCTTACTTGAGTCCATAAGCCCAGTTTACTTCACTTAGCCCAAAACACTTATATAACCTTCAATTATAATATAATAAATGTCATACTGATACCGAAGTTTCGGGAACCAATCCCGATCAAGATAATAGTCGAAAATACGATGAGGAAATACCGGAAAACCTCGTAAATTAGATCTTTGCCTCCAAGCAGTGAATACACAGCCACATAACATCGTTGCACCCGACCGATGTGTTCCCGGGTGGAAAATTATGAAAATACCCCTGGCCTCGTCCGGGGCCGGGATAACTCAAAACATCTCAAAACGCCTACAAAAACTATATACGGGGCTCATCGAGCCTGAATTATGAGAATACCTCTTGGGAATGCCTTGTGATAAAAATATGAAAATACCGAAAATACTACATAACCACGTCGGACGAGCCCCCGGGTAAGGATAAATACAAGAGAATATACCCGATTAATATCAAAGGGGAACCATTTTTCCTGAAGCCTACGGCCCAAGTCCTCGGACGACCCTTCCTAGACCTCTGAGGAAGGCACTCCTCGATTGAGCTAGGTCGGACTGCGCTGACTGGACCGTGACGACCTTATTCTACGCCCCGATCCTGGTTGCTTTCAACCTTCTTCCGGTCCCTCCCCATTTTAGTAGAGAACTACTAGGTATCTGAACCGTATATTCATATCGGGGCTAAACTTGATAACTCTTCTTTGATAGGAAAGAACCTTAGGAACTTGATTTATATTTGTTTTAAATTTCCATTTCGCGTTTCTCACCTAACTTACTTGTCTTGCAGATAAAATAATGGCTATAGCTAAGGATCCAACAAAGAAGGGGGACCGGCTGAATTTCCTCCGTGACATACTTACTGAGGATGATGGGCTCATCTTGGAGGCGCCACCGGGGACTCGGAATCGAACAGTCGCAGCCGAGTTGGCGTCAAGTCTACAAGAGGTGGCATCCTCGACTGGGGAAATAAGACGCGACACTCCTCCACCACCACAATCTGCTGCAACGGTGGCCAATCCCGAGCCGGTAAATGAGGAGCTGGCTGCAGCAACTACTGAGAGTCCCGAAGACCTAATCCCCTTGTCTCGGCGATAAGAGTACGTTGTTGAGGAGCCCACCCCCGATGAAGGCATGTACGACTTTGCAGAAACATTAGTGGATATCATCGGGGATGACGAGGAGGGCGAGATTAGCGAGGACTAGCCGATGGACCCGGTGGTGGAGGAAATATGCCAAGAAACCCGTCCGGAGGGAGAGACCAGCCAAGGCACCCGTCCAGACAAGGGGAAGAGACCGGCGGAAAGTCCCACCGTCTTGGAGATCGCGGAACCCATCAGAAAGAGTGGGTTAACCGCCGAATTTATCGACGCCTTCCGTATACATGACATCCCGAGACTAACGGTTAAAGAATGGCTCGATATGGGACGCCGGCCGGCTTTGTGTTGATAAAGGACATACTCACCTTTCGAATTCCGAGAGGTGACAACGTATCGAATCGGCCGGCCCTGGCATATTTGGAGCGGAACCCAGTGTTGCCGCCTCGTGGTCGGGATGACCACACGGTGTTTACCGACGTTGGTCGGTTAATGAGTCAGACCGCGACGATGCGTCGCGCCATTGGGAGGTTCGTTGCGATACTAGCAATTGCTTCCCTATAACTTATATACTAACCATTCTTGTTTTCATTTCAGATGGAGCGCACCATAATCGAGTTGGGCACCGCAGCTGCAGTAGGGGAATACTGTATGCTCAGGCATTCGAAGCTCGACTCGCCAGACATTATTGGGGAGCAAACGAAGAAAGCAGCGGAGAAGCTGATGCAAAATCAGCGAGATAAGCATGCCCAAGAGATGGCAGCACTCCGAGAAGAGCATAGTAAGGCGATCGAGTCTTTACTTCGAGCTCATCGCAGCGAGCTGACGGAGAACTCCGCTTTCCATATCAGGCAAAGGCATGCCCTTGAACACTCCATAGAGACCCTCAAGGTGAACGAAAAGTACGCGCAGGACAATTTGAAGGAGACCTGGGAGAAAACTGAGGAAAAACTGAGGAAGGCCAAAGAGGGAAATGCGGCCGATAAGAAAGCTCTCAGGAAAGCCACAGAGGAGGTTATAGAGCTAAAAGCAAGGAATGAATGCCTCCAATCCATCACCGATCAACTCCGGGCACGAATCACCAAGCTGCCGTCCCAGATTAACGACTGCTTCCGAAAGTTAATATGGGAGTACACAGTACACTCCTCTACTTTCCGGAATCTGGGGGCGTTAGCTAATGCCAAGTCGAATGTCCTGTACTTCTTACGAGGGAGTGTCCAGACGCAGAGAATCCTGGGAATATCCCTGACAGCTGAGGAGAAAAAGAAACTCGACCCCAAACTCACCGGGAAGTTCGAGCCTGTACCCGGTGAGGACATGCTAGATTGTTCACATGATCCGTTCGGGGCGCAACTCTACTAGGAGTTCGAGCCTGTACCCGGTGAGGACATACTTGCTACATTTTAACTTGGATGAAGATCTTCACCAGCAACTCTACTCGGAGGATGTCGAAACAGAGGAGGGCCCATCTTCGGATGCATTTAGGAGGTTGGCGACTTTATTTCCGGAGCCAGTGGGCCCCCTCGTGGCGAAGCTCCTGAAAGATGATGATGTGATGGCGGCGTATGATCCTCAAATATATACCCCTGCTAGTGTGACTGGAGCTCGGGAGTGCCACGAAGATGAAATGGCGAGGTTTGCCTCCAAGAAGTTGGCCGCTGCAGGGCCTCAAGAAAAAGGCGTCAACCCTCCATCCTCCCAAAAAATAAAGCTGGTGAAAAAGCGCCCCAATGGACCTGGTGAAGGCTCAGGCTCTCAGAGGAAGAAGAAATAAACTTCTATATATAATATCTTCACTTTTGTATTTTCTCCCCATTTTGTATTCCCCATGTATATAAAATTCGATTTTGTTTTCCTTTCAATTTCTCCACTGTACTTTTAACAGAGAAACACACTCTGAATAATATAACTTCTCTTCTTCTCAACTTTCTTTGCTCGCCACATTCTTCAAGGAATATAAAACTCCGAATACTTCAATCCACGAGAAATTTAGAATCTACCTGAATCTTAGGTATTCCCTTACGCAAGTAGGGGTGCTCAATAATAACGCGCATAATACTAATAGTAATGCGTAAGAGTCCCCAGTGTAGCGGGGCTTGAATGAGTCCGCGATAACTCTAAGGCGAACGCCTCTTTAAAATGAGTAGATACTTAAAATAAGTCCACCGCTCTACCTTCACCAATATATCTTCGCCACCGGTATACACTTACACCCGGGGGGCCATCACACACTCGCCACCGGTATATACTTGCACCTAGGGCCATCACGT